>PVKE010000535.1:52795-138560 GCA_004027555.1 Craseonycteris thonglongyai | reverse complement strand
TTTTGACAGACAGAGAGAGACAGAGACAGAGAGAAGGGGAGGGCCCAGAGCAGTCTCCATAGTTGACAGCATTAGTTTTCCATATAGTTTCACTCCACAGGTAGGCACGGGGCAGGAACTGGGCCGGGAGCTTCCAGCATAGGCCCCAGCAAGAACTGAACTGGAGGCATACCCCAGTTCAGCATAAACCCCATGGGCCGGGGCTGGGATTTGATCCTCGATCCCTGGGGCTTCAAAGCGAGCGCTTAACCCGCTGAGTCATCCCAGCTTTCCCTGATCAATATTTTTGAGCATTAATGTTTACCATTCAGAATTAAAAAAAATATATAAAAACTTTAGATGACCAAATGATGAATTGACAATTAAATTGTTTGAATAGTGGTTTAGAAGAATATACTCACGTGCCTAACTAAATTATTTTATTTTTTCAGAGTTAGAAGTTGAGTTGGAAAGGCTTTTGCCAAGTTGGTGATGTTTTTACCTGAATCTTAAGATTTATTTTTTGAATATGGACTGTTTGTTCTGCATGCCAGATGCTGGGTTTGTTACATATACATTGGATATGGTCCTTTCCTTAATGCACTAACAATTGTTTATAAACTGTGTAAGCAGTATTGAGATAATATGCCTTGGGAACATAGAGATTAATTTAGAGAAGAGACAGAAGGAAAGGATTAGACTTTGCAGAGAATGTGGTAAGAACTGGGACTTGAGTGTTGGAAAGACCCACACCCCCTGGAGAAGGAGGCAGAGGGGTGCGCTTAGGTGTTGGGTGCGCAGCGTGAGGATCGGTATAAAGGCTTTTTTCTTCTCACTAATTATAAACATTTTGATCTTTTAATTGGTGGGTATGGAAAAAGCTCTGTTATGTATCAAATCGTTTCTCAGAATTCATATAGAATACTTTTAAGATTTATTTTACTGTTTGTTTCAGTAGTGTTTGTAATTACTTGTTGGATTGTTTTACTGATAGCCACTTTAACATCCTTGTTAGATAATTCAAACATTTTTATCACCTCAGTACTTGTGTCTGTTAACTATCTTTTTTTCATTTAAGTTGAGATTTTCCATGTATTGACACGTTTTTTATGACTATAATTATTATAAAAACAAATTAGGAAAATAAGAAAAAAGAAGAAACAGAACCAGTTAAGCTGTATAAGATCAATTTCTTTTTCTACAAGGTAGAAATAATATCTATTTCACAGATGTTTTGTAAAGACTCCATGAGAACATATATGTAAAGTATCCCAACCTAGTCTCTAGCATATACCAAGTGTTAAAAAAATACGAATTAACTTTGCTTTGCTTTTTTCTGATTATAATATTTTGAAATCATTGTTGTCAACTGCATAGCACTTTATGAGAAGGGGTTCTTTAAAAGAACTTAACTTTTCTGCACTCCTCAGGGAGTTCTCTAAATTGTGATTACTTAATACAAAGATCAGCCTGTACCTCAATACTGCCTTAGTTTTTGTTGAGGAGGGACCTTTTTGTTGTTAAACCTATATAAGTTTCCATCTCAGCCTAGGCTCTAGGAAATTCATCCACCTTCTTCTGTTCCTTAGAGAATCTTTCCTGTCTCCCAACACCTATCCATGGTGTTAGTAAGGATGCAAAAATTGGAACATTTCTGAGGACAATAAAAAATGGAATATATATTTCTTTTTAAAAAAGATTTTTGGAATATATTTATATTTGCAGAAAAGTTGCAGAGATAATACAAGGTGCCCATATACCCCACTTTCCTGTAATGTTAACATCTTACAAAACCATGGTATATATTTAAAAATTAAGAAACCACCACTAATGCATTTAATTTTAACCTCCAGATTTTATTTGTATTTTACTTGTTTTTCCACCAATGTATTTTTTCTGTTCCAAAATCCAATTCAGGATTTCACATTGCATTTAGCTATCATGTTTCCTTTGCCTCTGATTAGCAACAATTTGTTCTTTCACTCCTACCTCTCTTCCCTTCCTTTCCCTTCCCTTCCCTTCCCATCTCTGACACTTTATGTACTGGTCAGGTATTTTGTAGAATTTCCCTCAGTTGGATTTGTCTGATGTTTTTCTCATGATTAGCCTGAGGCTATCATGAGGAAAAAATACCACAAGAGGTGAAACACCCTTTCTTTTCTTCACATTTCACAGAGTGTAATATCAACATCATTATCACTGATGAATTAATCTTACTGAATATTTTTTTACACTCTGGAAAACAATTTGGATTTTTTTATATATTATAGTTAAACATATATTACCATATGGCTCTGGGTGTTTACCCTACAGGATAAAAACTTAATTTCACATTAAAACCTATATCCAGATGTTTATAGCAACTCTATTCATAATCACCAAAAACTACAAACAGCCTGAATGTTTTTCTGATGGGTGAATAGATTTAAAAAACTGTGGTATATCCATATCGTAGTGGATTACTACTCAACAATAAAAAGGACTAAATTATTGATACATGTAACAGCTTGGATGAATCTCAGGCATTGTGATGAATGAAAAAAGCCAGTCTCAAAATATGTTATGGTTCCATTTATATAGCATCCTATTATATGACAAAATACAAAGCCATTCTGATTAGAACAATTAATTAGCTGCAGTGGGAAGAGTGACTATTAAGTTTTTTTCGGGGAGGGGGTGGAACTATGTATTTGCCTTGTGGTGGTGGTTAGTTTTACATGCCTTTATATCAGGGGTGTCCAACCTTTTAGTTTCCCAGGCCACAATTGTCTTGGGCCACACATAAAATATACCAGCACTAACAATAGCGGATGAGCTAAGAAGAAAATCTAAAAAAAAAATCTCATAATGTTTTAAGAAAGTTTACAACAGGGGTGTCCAATCTTTTGGCTTCCCTGGGCCACAATGGCAGAAGAATGGTTTTGGGCCACACATAAAATACACTAACTGATGTATTTTAGCTGATGAGCTAAAAAAAAAAAAAAAATTGCAAAAAATTGCAAAAAAATCTCAATGTTTTAAGAAAGTTTACGAATTTGTGTTGGGCTGCATTCAAAGCCATCCTGGGGTGCATGCGGCCTGCTGGCTGTGGGTTGAACAAGCTTGCTCTATATGTATGTTAAAATTCATAGAACTATACACACGTAGAAGTCAGTTTTACTCTACGGCCGTTTATGAAATGTAATTTTTAAAAAGTAAAGCTAAATTAAAAAGAAAAACAGCTATATAATTGAACACAGAAAACAATAGCAAAAATGATACGAGGCATGACTGAAAATTAGAATCGCATCATTTGGTCCTCATAGGACTTTTGGATTTTAAGTAAGGGATAAGTTTACATGATAAGTTCATGTAAAAATCTCTTTAATCTTCAATGTGGAGAATGAATTGGTAGGGGATAGAAATTGTAGATCTAAAAGTAAAAATAGAAAATAAGTTATTTCTTGCATCTTGCCCACATATTTTTGGTATAAAGCCTAATTCCTGAAGTCTATTTTGGTATAAGGATTGTTGTGATGAGAATTATAATTAAAAGCAGTGCTTTGTTTCTATACTTTTGACTTTTCTAATACAATCTATGTTTTTGCACATTATATCCTGCTTTTCTTATGAATAAATGACTCAGTAACCAACTGAAATGATATTGCCTAGTTGTGTCTATCGAATATTTTGGTTTCAAAAATTGTGCCATTTTCTAAAAAAATTATCTATACAACTCTATGTAAAAATGAGTAGAAAATTAAAGAATTTCAGCTAATAGTGATAATTATAAGGGTGCTTATAAATTGAATATTGGTTAAGATCAAGATGAAAATTTAAAATCTTTGGCTTTAGTCTGATGCTTATTGTATTAAATAATATGAATCTAATATTGAGTGTGAAGTAAGAAGACAGAATTTGAATGTAGAAATGTTGTAATTGTAATGTTGACAACTAGTCAAGTGAAACTAGGGACATGTTTTTTAACCTTCTAAGAGGAGCCCATTTTATCTTTTCAAACATTTTATCTTTCATATAAGTGTTCTGGAGTATATTTATATAAGTGTAAAGAATTTCCTGCAATAAGAATACTGCTATTGGAAAATCTGTGAGGTCAAACCTTGTGAAATTGCCATTTTTTGAAGGCAAAAATGGTAGGATATTAACAATTTCATGTGGTTAAACCCAATATTCCCCCGACTCCCCGGGTTGATTGCATTCTTATCTATAAATTCTTGATTTTTAATATAGAGAAGGGTATGTTGTACAGTTAATTTTCTAGGAGATATTTCCTGATTCTATTTCTGTATGAAAGGCAACAAAGATTTGTTTAATGTTCTTTTTAAAAAATAAATTTTACCTACAGGAATAATTCTCCTTTTGGAACACTAACAAGAGAGATAAAATAAAGTCCATCTTGAGCATTCCCATAGTCCTGGTTCTTTTATAGTCTCTCCATTGTTAACCATAGTTAATTAATCATTTGTTGTTTATCTTTTCAGATATTTTCATTCCATTTATATTTATGTATATACATACATAGACACATACACTGAGATATATGCACATAAATCTATATATACACACATACTTGTAGGAAATACGTAGAATTGTGTGCATTATTTTTATAAATGGTATATTTATATAGTGTAGCAGTATAATTTTTTCTCTCTACAACATGTGCTCTGTGTTTTATTTTCTGCATTGTGTTTTGTATTATGGCTATACCATACTTTTATTTGCACTCTCAAGGTTTTTACTGCAGATTGTTTATAATTTTTCAAAGTTATGAATAATAAAGATAGGAATGTCCTTGCATATGTTTCCTCATGCATCTGCATGAGAGTTCCTTTAAAATAAAGAGAAGTGAAATTGCTGAGTCATATGGTATATACAATTTTAAATGTTTTATTATGGAAAATTTCAAACATACATCAATATAGACAAAATAGAATAATGAATTTCCACTCACCTTGAACAGTTACTACCAAACCATGGCTAATCTTTTTTTATTTTTAAGATTTATTTTATTGTTTTTGACAGAGACAGAGAGAAGGGGGAGGGCCCAGAGCAGTTTCCACAGCTATATGTCATCAGTTTTCAACATGGTTTTGTTCTACACAGGTGGACGGGAACCACCATGCAGGGTGGGAACAGGGCTGGGGGCCTCCCGCATGGGAAGCACACCACAGTTCAGCACATGGGTCTGCACAAACTGGGGCTGGAATTCGATCCTCAGTGTCCAAGGCTGCAAAGCAAGTGCTTAACCTGCTGAGCCATCCTGGCTTCCCCATAATCTTTTTTATCTATAGTCTCACTCATTTTCCCCTCTCTGATATTTTGAAACAAATCTGGATATGTCATTTGATCTATAAATATTTCATATTTCCATAAAAGATACAGTTCTCTCTCTTTTTTTTTTAATTGTTAAATTTATTGGGGTAACATTGACTGGTAAAAATTACATAGGTTCCAGGTGCACAATAAAAACATATCCTTATTATACTTCAATATTAACAATAATTCTTTAATATCATTAAGTATACAGTCATTGTTCAAGTTTTAAATTGTTTTAATGTCAGAAACACTTTGTTCCATATTTTGTGTTTTGTTTGAATTAGGATCCAAATAAGGTTCACAATGTGATTGATATGCCCTTAACACAAATGAAGATCTCTTTTTGTCTCTTTTTCTTTTTTTTCCTTTTCCTTCACATCCCTTTTTCTACATCTCCATTTTTCTCTCTATATTTTAAATGCTTGCAGTGTATTGATTGAAGAGACTGGGTTGTTTGTCCTAAAGATTTTTCTGTGAAAAAATCTGGCTGTTATTGCATCCCATAGCATTAACTTGTTTTTCTGTTCTATGTATTTCCTGTAAATTATTAGTTGAGTATAATGGAGGCTTGATGAGATTCAGATGTGATTTCTTTTATTTTTGTTTATATTATTTTATTTAAAATGTTGGTCAAACCTTCTATAAGGAGGCATATAATAATGGTGCATGCATTTTTAATTTGGAGAATATTGCCAGGTTGTCTTCCAGAACTGCTGTTTAGTCTTTATCATTGTATCACACTTAAGAACTCCTGTTATCATCAAGCTTCAGATTTTTTTGAATTGACTAGTGGAAAATACCTTCTTAGTTTTTTATGTTTATTTCCCTGATTACGAGAGAGGTTGCTTATTTTTCCTATTTTTTTATTTTTTATGATTATTTGTATTTTCTCTAATGGGAATTGCCTATTCACAATATTCTTTTGTCTCTTTTCCTGTTGGATGTTGAACATTTTTCTTACTGATTTGTAGAATGTCTTCAGATCTTTTGATTGCTCATACATTGTTTTGTTTTATGATGCTAGATATTTTCCCTTAGGTTATTGTTAGCCTTCCATTTTGATTATATTGTCCTTTGATATACAGAAATTGTATCCCCCCGCCCCCAAAGTTGTCAGATTTATCAGTTCTTTCTTTATGATTATGCATACTGTTCGGTTTTTTAAAGAATGGTTTCTTTGCCCAGAGACATAAAAATATTCACTTATACTGCTTTGTAAAAACACATAACTTCTGTAAAATCATGTAAAATAAAATTTACCTTTTTTTTTTTAAAATTTATTTATTGTTTTTGACAGAGAGAGAGAGATACAGTCAGAGACAGAGAGAAGGGGGAGGGCCCAGAATAGTCTCCATAGTTGCACATTATTGGGTTTTCCACATAGTTTCATTCCACAGGTGGGTGGGGCTGCACAGGGCAGGAACTGGGCCGGGGTCTCGCCCCAGTGAGAACTGTCAGCATATGGGTCCGCATGGGCTGGGGCTGGGGCTGGGATTCGATCCTCGGTCCTCGGGGCTGCAAAGTGAGCTCCTAACCCACTGAGCCACCCCGGCTTCCCCAAAATTTACCTTTTTAACCATTGTTAAGTGTACAGTTGTAGTGTTAAGTATATTCATTTTTTTTTTTATATCTTTTTATATTTATAGAGTAATTATTTTATCTTCAGTGCATATTTATTTTTATTTTACTTTTGACAGAGAGAAAGAGAGACAGAGACAGAGACAGCCAGAGAACCAAACTGTGGGAACTCCCCAGTTCAGCATGTGGGTCCGCCTGGGCCGGAGCCGGGACTTGATCCTCGGTCCTGGGGGCTCCAAAGCGAGCGCTCAAGAGAGAGAGAGAGAGAGATACAGGGACAGAGACAGAGAGAGAACTGAACTGGGTGAACTCCCCAGTTCAGCATATGGTTCCGCACTGGCTGGGACCGGGATTTGATCCTCGGTCCCTGGCACTGCAAAGTGAGTGCTTAACCCACTGAGCCATCCCGGCTTCCCTATTTTTTCATAGAAGTTTTTCATTTTGCTAAAATGAAACATTGCACCCATTAAACAGCAACTCCCCATTTTTTCCTTTCCCTTACAGATTTTTTCTAATAACTTTATATTTTATCCCTCTGACATTTTCTTTCTTTCTTTCTTTTTCTTTTTTTTACTTTTTACTCATTTAATTTTGTTCAGGAGCTTGCCAGTTGTCCTGACACCATTAATTGAAAGTCTATATTTCTGCTAATATCACATTTGTATACTATCACATCCCATATTTATAGGTATCTGTTTCTACAATTTCTGTTATGTTTCATTGATATGTTTTGTACTTATATGCCATTACTACCAACTTTTGGAAACCTAGTTTTCTGCTTGAAGACCTTACACATATTTCACAAAGTTTTTAATGGGATGGAGTTATTATGATTTTTTTTTCTTTAATTGTAGACTATTTGTTCCCAGTTCAGATTCCCCTTACCCTACTTTTATTTTACATTTTCAAAGCATTTATCACCTTCTAACAGACATGAGAATTTACCGATTTTTTTATATTTGTTATTACCTGTCTTCCTTGCCCTGTCTCCAAACCTATAATGTAATTTGTACAAGGACAGGAAACATCTTTTGTTTCTTGACATTATATTGTATAGTCATATGAATTGTAATAGTGTTTCACCCTGTTCTCTTTGAGTTTTATAAGGATAGTTGTTATTATTATTATTATTATATGTAAATAACTTTTGGGGAGTCTTTTCCTTTCCAGAATTAATATATATACATATTTTTTTCTTGATTTATTGCATTGGCCAAGCCTTCTAGTACTATGTTGACAATACATGTGATTCCACTAATTACTGTCTTATTCTTGATATACCTGAGAATACATTTGTTATTTTATTTCTAAGAAATATTTACCATCATTTTTTGAAAGGTTTTAACAAAGTAGAAAAGTTCTTTTTTGTTGTTACTAACTTAAGAGTTATTTTTGTATTTTGAATTTTATCAATGGGAAAAGGCATAGAAATGATCTAGGGGAATTTTCACCATTTTGTAAATAATTATCACCAAGGAAAGTTGAACAGATAGTGAGTGGGTGCTAAGAAACAGGGAAACTGAGGAGAGCTTTTGGTAGTCTTACAGGAATGGAGAGACTACTGGAGTTCACCATTACCAATGCATCTAGAGCTTAAGTGACTAAGATCCTGAGGAGAATATAAACATACAGAAGTGAGCCCAAAAGTCTGAACCATATTTCCCCTAGAATTTGTTGCAGATTATTAAGTAACACAAGCCAGTAGGCAGAAAAGTTGAGCAGAAAAATGAGAAACTAAGCAGAATTTTCTGTGGTCTTCATGGTGTTATAGAGATAGAGGAGTCCTGGTAAATATCCTAGAGGCTTTCATTTGACATCTCTGTGTAACTATATGCTAGCAATAAAGGTGAACCAAAGAAGTAGACCAGGTTTTAATGTGATTGAAAGCTGCCCTCAAATTAGCTTTTTTAAAAAAGATTTATTTTATTGTCTTTAAGAGAGACAGAGACAGAGAGAAGGGCGAGGGCCCAGAGCAGTCTCCATAGTTGTACATCATCAGCTTTTGACATGGTTTCGTTCCACACAGGTGGGCGGGGGCCAGGCAGGGCGGGAACTGGGTTGGGGGCCTCCTGCATGGGAGGCACGCCCCCTCGAGCCAGGGGCTGAACTCGGGGGTGAGAACCGAACTGGGGTCCTTCCACATGGAAAGCACACTGCAGTTCAGCATATGGGTTTGCACAGGCTGGGGCCAGAATTCGATCCTCGGTCCCCAGGGCTGCAAAGTGAGCACTTAGGGTAACCCACTGAGCCATCCCGGCTTTCCCCTCAAATTAGCTTAATCTCTCATTGGATTAGTTCCCACTGCCAACCAGAAACTAAATAAAATCTTCATTTGAAAAAGATAATATCAATCACGGCCTCTACAGTTTCTATTACAAAATATGTGACATTCATTCCCCAGATTCCAGGCATGCCAGGAGTCATGAACAAGATAAAAACATAAAAACACCAATGATCAGGTGTATACTTCAGCAAATAATGTGCGACTCCCTTTATTTCTCCTTTGTTTCAGATGAGAAATCTGTCATTTTAATTGCTTTTCTCCTTTATGTACCGTAAATTGTTTCTAGTTGTTTTCATTTTCTTTAGTTTTTACAAGTTTAACTATGACATGTCTTGGTGGATTACTATGGGCTTTGTTGTTAGGATTCACTTAGCTTCTTGATTTGTAAATTTAATAAGTTATGAGCTTTTATTTCGTAGAGTACTTTTTTAGCCCTGCTCTTTATCTTTCTCTTTTTTGAGACTCTGATGACATGAAGATAAATCTTTTGTTATAGTCCCACAGGTTCCCAAAACTGTTTATGTGTTTTTAGTATTTTCTCTCTGTTCAGATTGGGTAGTTTCTGTTCAGATTGGGTAGTTTCTATTCAGCTATCTTAGCAATTCAGTGATTCTTCCCTCTCTGCATTATACTATTGCAGTCATCAGTTAAGTCTTTTATTTCAGTTATTATATTTTGCAGTTTTGAAGTTTCTGTTTGGTTCTTTGTTATATTTTTCTTTCTTTGCTGAGCCTCCTTTTTTAAAAAAAATATATTTTATTTATTTATTTATTTTTGACAGAGAGAGGGAGAGAGAGAGAGAGAGATACAGAGACAGAGAGAACTGAACTGGGGGAGCTCCCAGTTCAGCATATGGTTCCGCACGGGCCGGGGCCAGGATTCAGTCCCCGGTCCCCGGCGCTGCAAAGTGAGCGCTTACCCACTGAGCTACCCCGGCTTCCCCTGGGACTCCTTTTTGTTTTCTTATTTCAAGCATGTGCATAATTGCTCCGTGAAACATTTTTATGACGGCAGTTAAAAATCCTTTTTTTAACATTTTCATCATCTTGGTAGTGACATTGTGGATTGCCAATTTTTCAGTTAGAGATATTCCTGATTCTTGGTATGATGAGTGATTTTCATTTGATACCTGGACACTTTGGGTATTATGTTCTGAGACGTAGGATCTTATTTAAACATTTGGAGTTAGCTGGCTTCCTCTGGCACTGCTCTAGCATGTGAAGAAGGGGAGTGCTCTACTACTGGAGTAGAAGTCCCAGATTCCACACTCTACTTCTGTTAACTCTCAGGGTGGTCAGAGGTGGGAGTTCTGGCCTCCACTGCCTTATCCCTGGCTAGAAGGGGCAGGAGTGCCTCAGTACTGTTGCCCAGATGGCCTCCATAGAGGAGGGTCTTTTTCACTGTTGAGCTGTGGTAAAAGGCCTGACTCCTAGGCCTCTTCTGACACTAGCCTATAGCAGGAGTGGGGAGGGGCACCTTGTTACTGCCAGGTGAATGTCCAAGCTCTCCATGTAGTCTTCACTATCACCTGTTGGTGACTGGCTCCCAACTGGCCTTCTCTGATACCAGTGTGGTGGAGAGTGTGAGGTGCCCTGTTATAGGTTGGTAAGGTGGACGTCTGAGCTCCCTACTTGCTTCTTTCCTGATTAAGGTGGGTCCACCAGTTTTGTTTTGTTCATGATGTTTGTCTGGGTACAACAGTTATTGTCTAGATTAGCAGTGTCTAACCTTTTGGCTTCTCTGAGTCACATTGGTAGAAGTGTCTTGAGGCACACATAAAATACAGTAACACTAACGATAGCTGATTAGCTTAAAATTTTTTTCACAAAAAAAATCTCATAATGTTTTAAGAATTTGTGTTGGGCTACATTCAAAGCTGTCCTGGCCACAGGTTGGATGCCTGGTCTAGATTGTCCATTTCCTGATGTTTTAGCTAGGAAGAACAGGATTTGGCTGTTTGTTCAGTTCTTCTTTCTTTTCTTCCTTTTCTTTCCCTCCCTCCCTTCCTTCCTTCCTTCCTTCCTTCCTTCCTTCCTTCCTTCCTTCCTTCCTTCCTTCCTTCCTTTTCTTTCTTTCTTTTTCTTTCTTTTCTTTCTTTCTTTATTTTTCCTTTTAGTGGGGGTGGAGAGTTTGGGGGCATCTGGGCCTGTTGGTATTTTCAGGATGCCAGCTTCTTCAATTTCAGGTCTGGGATATATAAGCCACAAAAGAAAACCCATAGAACTTACTATCATTCCATTTTCCTTGGATCCTGAGGTCCCTACCTGGTCTGTCTTCTCTCCACTTTTAGAGTCGTCTCATGTTTGTTGTATATTATGTCCAGGATTTAAAATGCATAGGGAAAAATACATCTGTTTCACCTTCCCAAAAGTAGAATCCTCAAGTACGTTTATTCTTAATTGTTTAGTTTCATTATAGTTAAAATTCCCTTTTAGTTTGTTTACCATATATTGGATTGGGTAGACTTTATCATTGTGACTCAATTTTAGGACTTTTAAAAAATTTTAAATGAAAGTCTGGTTCATCATCTAGAAATGGAAGTTTTAGGATTAATCTTTTAGTCTTAATTATTTTGGAGAAAGAGCAATAATGTTCTATATCCCACTTTATTAAAAATATACATGTAAAATCTTGTTTTTTTCTATTAGCTTCAAGAGAAATGTCCCAATGTAGTTTATGTATTAATTATGCATATGTTAATGAGTTAATAATACTTTATATATATTAAATCTATTGCCTCCCCACTCGCCCATTTTCTAAAGTAGATTATATTAATTTCATGTAATTGATCCAAGTAGATACAACTGACTATCGTATTGTTTTCCTAATTTCAGGTTCCCTTTACAACTACGTCAGAGAATGAGTTAATATGCTAAGAAATCACTAAATACTACTCTGAGGGGTTTAGAAATAAATGGGGTAAGTTTAACATTATCTTAAATACTATCTGGATTTTTATAGTGAATTCCTGATTTGGGCCTGTAATGTGCCAGGCATCCAGCTGGACACTGGAAGGAATATTTTGCTCTTTGCTTGTAGTGGTTTTCAATTTTGTTTTTGAATCAGGAACCCCTTGAAGGGTATGCTTTAAGATATAGTCTCTTTTCACAAATATTCACATCAGTTGGAGGACCTTCTGAAATCCCCAGTTCTCAGACTGTGGGTAACACTACGCTTTGCTGTTTTTAATGCATTTTTATGTGTTTTGTTATTCTTTTAAATACCACAACAACCCTGAGAATTAATGGTTTGTATTTATATTTTATAGTGAAGATGCTGCTGCTCAAATGGCATGTGACTTGTGTAGTATCCCATAGCTGTCAAATATGATGAGTCTAGAATTGAAGACTTTTCCTAAATTGTGATGATTCTGTCAGAGGGCATCAATATTTTCTAAGGTTTTTGCTACTTAATATCAAATTGCTTCCTAATGAGGTTGTGTCACCTTTTCCTTTCTGACAGCAAATGAGCATGCCTCTTTCACATTATCACATAGAATGTTCCCCCCACCCCAGTGTTTACTAAATTGCTATGTTCACAGTGATATTTGTTTCTTTTTTTCTATTTAGGGTTCTCTGTCCTGTTATCCATTGGAATCTTACCAGTTTTTATACCATTATGTATAAATTTTCATATCTTTTTTTTTGTTTGTTTGTTTTTTATATATCTTTTTTTATATTTATAGAGTAATTATTTTATCTTCAGTGCATATTTATTTTTATTTTACTTTTGACAGAGAGAAAGAGAGATAGAGACAGAGACAGCTAGAGAACCGAACTGTGGGAACTCCCCAGTTCAGCATGTGGGTCCGCCTGGGCTGGAGCCGGGATTCGATCCTCGGTCCTCGGGGCTTCAAAGCGAGCGCTCAACCCGCTGAGCCGTCCCGGCTTTCCCAGATTTTCATATCTTTTGCAAATACTTTTACCCCTTTTATTTGCCTTATAAATATAGTTCTTTTTGCGCATAGAAGTTTTGAAATAAGTATCCAGACTTACTCCAATTACCATTTCCTCTAATTTTTTTTCTTTTTTTAGTGTAGAAATATCCAAAGGCTTGACACACTTAAGCAAATGCACATACACATACATATTCACAGACTTAAAATTTTAAAAACGTAATGGGAATCTAAAAGAGTAAGAAAAAGAATATAATTTCAGTTGCAGTTATTTCTGTTGGCTCTTGATCTTTCATCTTTGGGTAATTTTTGTTTAATCTTTCAGAATTTTTATAAATGTTATGTAGATATCTAAAGTTTTTTCTCCTAAAATAAGTAGTTCTGATAGCATTTATTGAATGTTTCTTTTATTACCCACAGTTCAAAGTCTACCTATCTTTATATACAAGGTTCCCATATATATGTGTGTTTGTCTATCTATAGAATGTTCCTTTGATCTAATTCTGTATCACTGCATACTTATACTGTTTTAATGTTATGGTAGCTTTAAAGTTTTTTTTTCTTACTAGTCTTTTAAAACTGTTTGTCTTGCTTATTTTTGGTGTTCTCATAGATTATTCTAGAAGATAATCAAATTTAAAAAGATAGTGAAGGATTTTGATTAGAATTGCATCAAATTAAAGATATATTTTTAGGAAAATTGATATATCTGTATTATTACATCTTTATGGCGGTCAATGGTGTTATATCATTGTTCAGTTCCTCCAGCTTTTGCTGTACTTTTTTATGTTTCTTCTCTATTTAGGCATGTTAGTGGAATCAGAAGATCTCTTTCTCTCTCTCTACTTTTGGGGCCTTCCCTTACACTTTCTGTCTCCCAGGAGTCTTTTCCTGGCCTTCTTACTAGAATGCTGGGGTTTCTTTCAGAGTCTTAGTGTTCTGCATCCTCTATTGTTGAATAATTATACCCTATAATGGCCTTTCTGTGTTGAAGCAGAAATGGATGAAAAGTGAGAAATATGGATCCAAACCTCCACCTCTATGGATCCAGACCTCCACCTCTACCCCCATACTCTGCATACTACCCTAGCTCCTTAGGATGGAGAGACAGGTTTTCTCTTAGGCTTTCAAGTGCCCTGTGTTGGTAGTACATCTTTGTGATTTGCACTGGCTTCAGGATAGGATCAGCAGAGAAAAAAGAAAGAAAAGGAATTAAGAACTACCCCCTCTACCCAACAGATACACTTTCCCACTCACAAATGCCCCTTTTACTATAGTCATAAAAGAGGGATTTGGAGTTTTTGCTCCAAGTGCCTGTTGCATAGTTCTGGCACTCTGCCCACCCTCATGTCAAAGTTATAAAGAAATGTTGTTTAAAAAAGGAGTAAACTTACCATCATGTTGATTGTTCTTCATGTTTTGACTTCCTTTCCTAGTGTACCTGCCATTGTTTACTTATTAGGTTCCTCAGGTAGTTGCTTTTAGTATTCCAGAGTTTTTAGTTGTAGTTGGAGACAGAATAGGGATGGGGCTCGGCTCCATTCCCTTACTACCACATCCAGCACCACCTAGTTCAACTATTTTCCAAGACTGAGATAAGCAACTTTCCAACCTCAAACTTCCCCAAGGCAGTGACACCCCCCCCCCCCCACACCTGGAAGTTCTCACAACCTTAAGTTGACCGCTACATACAACCTTCCTGGGGTGTAGATAGTGAGCAACACTGTCATCTTGAGCCTACTGAACATGTGCCAGGACCTTGGCATAGACTGCACCTGTGTAAGCACCTTAATGAGGAAGAAAGGAAAGCATCACCCTTGCTGACATCAAGTCCTTCCTCCTCTGCCCTTTATAATGACTGGAGCTTTGGCCTATGGTGCCTCCTTTGTGCTGGATCATACACCCAATAAACATTGAGCTTTTGGTTTGGCCGCTTGTCAATTTCTATTACATAGGGAACCTAAAGAACCCAAGATCGATAACATAGTCATTGGGAGAGATAGACTATAATGAGCTTGCTCCACCTTGGTCTTCACTGAAAGTTATGTTATTTCATTAAAAAAAATAATTTTTGTTTTTATTTTCTAAAAATTCTTGTTCTTTGATTACTGTATTTTATGAACAGATTTTTCTTGTTTTATGTACATATTGGCCTCTTGAATCTTTCTGAAGATACCAAATAAAATTAAGAACATTTTATTTCTTTTTCTTATTCTCTTTTCTTTGGGTCATTGTGCCCCTGCTTTTCTACCTTAGGGCCTCTTAGTTTTTATTAAGGAGCTGGTGGTTCTTGGCTCTTCTTCTTTCCAGTATTTTCAAATAAACGTCTAAATCATTGGTTGTCCAACTTGAATATGTATAAAATCCCTTGGGGACCCAGTGTAAATGTAGATTCTTGACCTCACAAAACCTGGTTCAGTAAGACTGAGGTAGAGCACCTAAACACTTTAGGTTATTTGAATCATGGTAGCATCTTGGTAAACTGGTGAAATTCTATTAAGGTCAATATTCTTTTTTTTTTTTAAATGACAGGATATTTTTAAAATTAATTAATGTATTGTTTTTGAGAGAGAGAGAGAGAGAGAGAGATACAGAGACAGAGAGAGAACTGAACTGGGGAACTCCCCAGTTCAGCACATGGGTCCGCACGGGTCGGGGCCAGGATTCGATCCTCGGTCCCTGGCGCTGCAAAGTGAGTGCTTAACCCACTGAGCTATCCCGGCTTCCCCAAAGGTCAATATTCTTTAGAAAGCATTTTCTAAATTTCTGAATTTCATCATTACCACAGGGCTCTGCAGATTGGCTTTCCGCTTGTGGTAGTGGTGGGAGGTAGAATTGCCTTTTTAAATTTTTTATCATGCACATGCAGAGACAAGGCTAATAAGCTGGGACTTGTCACTCCTTCAATTTCTGCTATAGGGAAGGAAATTTCTGCAGGGTGAGTTCCTTTTAATTCTGAGTTGTGTTTCCTTTTATTTTTATTTCTCCATGGAGATTGCTCTTAACCTGCTAATTATCTCCATCTCAAAGTTCACACTAAAGCTCACTGACAAACACTTTAGGCTTGTAGTAAATGCTGTGACTGTTGAGTTGTACTGATCATCTTTGATGGTTTTCACAGTTGTTTTGTGGCCTGCTTATACTCCCAGGCCCTCCTGACAGGTGTTTAAGAGGGAGAAGTGGTAGATGAATGAGCTCAGTCTGCCATTTTGAACTGGCCGTCTACTGTTACTTTTAAAGTGATGTTGGTTTCTAATGTGCCAAGAAGTATTTCTTTTGAATGTTCACATAAAATAAACATCATAAAATCTGTAGCAGGATTATAACTTATACTCATTCAACTGTTCAAAGAAAATGTAGTTTTATTTTTCTATAATTCATTTCTTCTTTTTGATGAACCCTGGTCATTGAGTAACTGGAGAAAGAGTACCAGTCTTAGTCCAATCTGGTAAAACTAAGTGTTATTCAGTAACTTAAATCAATCTCTCGATATTTCAGTCTCTGTTTAGATATTAGTCTTTCAAGTATCGTCTCTTCTCTTACACCTTTCCACAGTGGAACCCAGACATAGGGACTGGCTATATATGGCTTGAGTGATTTTGTAGTGGAAAGGTAAGGACTCTCAGTCTTGTCTGGTTTCTCAGTGATCTTTCCTTAAAGTAACTGGTTGGGCTACTTCCTATATTCGTGACCACTAGGATGCTACCAGAACTGTCCTTGGGTGTTCTTCAGATATCTGCAGCTAAAGTTTACAACTGATGTTACTTGAGATGTGTTCTGTTGGTTCTCAGGATGTGTTGGCCCTCTTCCCAGGTGTCACAGATAACCTGAGGTCTGGCTAGGGTTTTTCACTGGCCCTCTAGCTAGGTGGTCTCTTTTCCAGGCCTTTGCTATGAAACTACTTTGCCCCTATCACAGTGACCTCTTCTGGCAAACTCACCATCCAGCATCTTAAGTTACCTTTCCTGTACTACTTTAGAGCACACAGGAATTACCCAGTGCCTTCTATGGCACCTAAGAGAAAGGGAGACTCCAGAGCCAATCTCCCACGTTTCCTCACTTCGATTGTGCTTTTGTGCAATGTTTTGATGTGTTATCTCCAGCTTGTGCTAGGTGTGTATGAGAGGAGGTAAGAGTTGCGGGGGAGGGGATGCTCCTGGAAGGCCACCACTTTGCAATCTTAACAAGCAGCAGAGCAGAAGCCATTTCAACCTCCCAGATTTCCTCATTCCATCAAACATTCCTTTCCTTTTGTGGCCTCTTTCTGGATAGGGTAATGGGAGTTTTGGTGTAATCACTTCTTTCTCCTATCTTTATCCTACAATCCTTTGGCCATAATCAGGAATTTAAGGCTCTAATTTATACTTTCTCTAGGTTTCATCCTCCTTCTACCCTAGATATCAGACCTTATGTTCTAACTGTTCTATCTACTCTTTAATGTGGAAGAAACTATGATCTGAGTCTTTCAGGCTTGATCAGAAAATAGTAGAGTTGAAAAAAATTTCTTCTTTGGGAAAACCGGACTTTCAAGACATATCTTATTATAAAATTCTTTCTTTAATTAAGAAGGTGAATATTAACATTTCTAGTAGTTGAATAAAATATTAATATTTCTGTCTTTACTGCTAAAACTTCTCCAAGGAAATGGATGCTACTCATAGAATAGTAGGAAAATCAGTAGAAGGAAAGGCAAATGGGAAAAGCATATTAATAACTGTTCTCATAATCATTAGGGTATATCTACCTCTTCCTTTTCAAAATTTTGTTTTTTCTTACAGATTTACTCTTTTAATTGTTGTATAGATTCTTATATGATTGTTTCTAAAACACAGTTTAGTTTTGATTTGATTTGTATTAAGCCTATAATTTTGTGATCAGTTCGTATCTTGATAATGTTATTCTCAAACAGGAAAATAATCCATGTCTCTGTTTTTTCCTGTCTTCTTTAAATATTTATTGGCAAGGCTTTATAAAATTTTGACATGTGACTTTAAAATAGTAGGTCTCATATTGTTTTTGCATGAATCTGTGTGTGTGTGTGTGTGTCTGTGTGTGTGTTCCAGAGAGCAAAGTCAACTTGCAGTTCAGTTCCTTCTGTCTTGTAGTGTAACTCTTTCCTTTTGCCCTCACAGTACTTTGTTTACTTGTCATTTCTAGAATTCCTCATCTTTGTGTTTACTAGAGTGTGATCAGCTCAAGGGCAGGGACTCATATCTTTATTTGCCTTACTGCCTAACAAATTCCTGCTCACAGTAATGCACATGGGTGAATCTTATACTCTTTTCCTGATTTATTTCTGTCCATAGTACCTACCATATTCTAATATAACACATTGTTTACTTATTTGTTTTATTTATCATCTGTCTCTTCCCACTAAATTATAAATGCCATGAAGGCAGGGATTTTTCCACTGCATTTCTGATACCTAAAGAGTACCTGGCACAAAGGTGACTAGATTATTTGTGAAAGGATTAATTAATGAATTATTCACATTTAGATAATTATCTAATTATACTGTATGATCTATATAATAAAATAGGTATAAACTTCTGGTATAGAGAAAAAGTAATTAATTATAAAGGTGTAGAGTTTAAAAGCTAGAAAGACCTTAATATTATCTAATTCTATCCCATTTTGTGAAATGACTAAGAGGTGTATGATTGTGGTTAAGAAAAAGTACAAAATTTGCAATCAGATATATTTAGTCAAGTTACCTGCTCTATGTATCACTTTTCTCATCTGCAAACAGGGAATAATTGTACCTTTCTCATAGATTGTTCTGAGACATGAGACAAAGCATATTAATTCTGAGCACATTGCCTGGCTCTTAGTGAGGGCTCAATAAAGGTAGCTTCCATGATAACTATTTGGAATATTTTTAAAAATTGATTAAATTTATTGGGGTGACATTGGTTGGTAAAAGTTACAAAGGTTCCAGGTGTACCATTCTACATTACATTGTCTATGTGTTGCATTATGTGCTCACCACCCAGAGTGAGTGGCCTTTTTTTTCACTTGTAGCTTGTGGATGCGAATTATCTTTAGCTTTTGCTAGGACTTCAATCCCTGCATTGTGCCAAGCTCCGGGTTCTCTGGATTGATGCATCTGCTCTTGCTTTGGATGAGAGAACACTCTTCCTTGGCACCCTTTGCCTGTTTAACACCTACTTCTTTCAGGCCTCTTCATATTTCTTTCATTTTTTAACTTTTATGTTGAGAATCATATACCAAAATAGAGTATTTTACTGAGCATCAATAACTGTCAGTATTTGGTCTCTTTGTGTATCAAAGAAGCTTTTCTTGCTATCCCAGTAAATACCCTTCAGTTTTTTTCCTTCATATCTCATTGAAACAGCTTGCAATTATGTATTTAATGTCTCTCTTCTACATTAGATTGTAAACTCCATAAATTCATGAGTTTTGTCTGTTTTCTTTATTGTGATATATCCAGCAGCTTATACAGTGCCTGAAACATGATAGGCACTGTATATGAATAAATGATTGAATGACCGAGAAGGTTGCTAAAGGGTTTAAAATGAGGAACATTTGATGAAAACCTTTTGACTAACAAAGGTTGAGAAGAATTACTTGGGAAGCTTTATATTAAAACCATAGGTACCTTCTTAAGCTCAGATTCATATACAGTAGACTCTCAGTTAACCGGCACCCCTGGGGAATCGCAAATGCTGGATAAATGTAAGTAGACTCTCGGTTAACCAGAATTCAAGCAACCGGCACTCTCAAACAACTGGCAAAATTTCCCCCAGTTAACAGAGAGTCTATTGTAATTCTAGGCAACCTTGCACCCTTATTTTGTTCTCTCTAACTAAGCTGCTCTGCTGGAAAAAGCAAATTCATTGATTTCCTGGCAAGAATATTACTTGAGTTTATAAGATATTGTCCATTGTTAATCATTAAATTAGATTTTTGGGATCACTCTTGGATAAGGTAAAATGATCCATTTAAGGTACTAGACCTGTAGAGCTGAAAGATCAAGCACCTCCACGGCTCTGGAGAGAAGTAATAATCTTATGTCCTTGCGCAGCTTCTTGTTACCATAGCTTCATTTGATGAAAATCAAGAAAACTGTTTTTCTCCTCAAATTGCTATCCTCGCCTATTTTTTGTGAGCTGTTTTGAAGCAGTAACCATGGTTACTAGTAAAGGCTCCTTGGAGCTTTAACAACATCAGTCATTTTCACA
The DNA here is from genome assembly GCA_004027555.1 of Craseonycteris thonglongyai. Lineage (NCBI taxonomy): Eukaryota > Metazoa > Chordata > Mammalia > Chiroptera > Craseonycteridae > Craseonycteris > Craseonycteris thonglongyai. The sequence goes on along the minus strand of PVKE010000535.1, from coordinate 118,306 downwards.
GCTGGAGGCAGAGTGATCTAGATAAAAGCATTAGAATAAAGCTTACTGTGGTTTTTTTTACCCCTGTTAGAATTGAGTTCTTTCATTAGGGAGCACTTTGCATGAAGTGAAGTGTTCTTTGTTCCCACTAGAGTAGACAACATTTTCATTTAAATTAACAGTAAGTTAGCACCTGGCACCTTTTTTAGAGTCAGGAAAGGGAGGTAATGCTACCACTCACCTGTCCTCCACCTGAACCTACCCTCTCTCTCTAGCCTCTTTTTTTTCCTCTCTAGCCTCTTCTTCTTCTTCTTCTTTTTTTTCCCTCCTCTATTCCTTACCACCTTCCCTGGGCCAATAGTGAGTGGTATAGTAATACAGGTACTGATATTTTGAGGTTTAGATGGATAAGGTTGTGAAGTTGCAACTTTGGATTAATGGAGGTAAAAGGAATGCAAGAGCACTAAACCTGGATATAATGCTACCAGGAGCGTATTTGCCAGAATCAAGAAGAAACAAGGGCCAGCTCTTTTTGTCAGATGGCCAGAATAAGTGATTTCTAGAAGTAAGGCTTGGAAGCAAACACTGTCTTAAGGGATGCCACTGATAAAAAGTGAAAGTAAATCTGTATTTATTAAGCATCTTAGTATGTATTGAGTACTTATATTGGTGCTTTTTGTTGTATCATACTGTCTCTTGTATTAGGCTGAAAGGACTCTGAGAAATTGAAAATGACTTACAGATGTTTTCTTTGTAATGATTGTGTACTCTGAAACCTGCCACCTTAGCTTATAGGGGGTGTATACAATCTGTTTCTTGGTGTGATCTACAGCAGGGATGGAGATCAAAATCTTGTCCGCAGACTGGTTTTTTTGTTGTTTTTTGTTTTGTTTTTTAAAGATTTATTTTTTATTGTTTTTGACAGAGAGAGAGAGAGAGAGAGAGAGAGATACAGAGACAGAGAGAAGGGGGAGGGCCCAGAACAATCTTCATAGTTGTACAACGTAAGTTTTTCCACATAGTTTCATTCCACAGGTGGGCTTGGGGCTGCACAGGGCAGGAACTGGGCCGGGGTCTTGCCCCAGTGAGAACTGAACTGGGGGTACTCCCCAGTTAAGCATATGGGTCCACACGGGCTGGGGCCGGGATTTGATCCTCGGTCCCCAGGGCTGCAAAATGAGCTCTTAACCGACTGAGCCATCCCGACTTCCCCTGGTTTTTTTTAATAAAGTTTTATTAGAACACAGCCACCACTCTCATTAGTTTATATATTTTCTGTGGCTTCCATTGCATTCTGAAGGCAGAGTTGAATAGTTGCTATGGGATGGCTCAGTGGGTTAAGTGCTCACCTTACAGCCCTGGGGTTTCAGGATCGAATCCTGGGCTTGGCCCATGTGGACCCATATGCTGAACTGGAGTGTGTTTCTCAAGTGAAAGGACCCCAGTTCAGTTCTTGCCAGGGCAAACTTCCCATGTGTGAGGCCTCCTGTTCAGCACCCAGCTCATGGGCTCATGCCTCCCATGCAGGAGGTAGCCTGCCTCCACCCTCCCCAACCCCTCCCACCTGTGTGGAATGAAACTATGTCGAAAACTAATGACGTACAACTATGGAGACTGCTCTTGGCCTTCCCCCTTCTCTCTGTCTCTGTCTGTCTCTCTCTCTGTCAAAACAATTTAAAAGAAAGAAAGAAAGAAAAGAAAAGTTTGCTAATCCTTAATATAGATAGACTGGATCAGTTCATCTTATACAATAAGGTAATGGTTATATTGGGAGGAAAGCAAGCATATTCTTAGAATATATTCCTTGTGATGTAGGTGGTAGGACTGTGAAAGGAAACTTCAAATGTAAATATTGCAATTTTTTTGCATATTTGTTTGCCATTTTCTATTCTTCCCTATATACCTGTGTCTGTAGTCTCACATGAACTTGCTCTAATTCTGTTACTCATTCATATAATCACATAAATGTGGATTTACATAAGAATTTTAATTGGAATTGAGCTTGAAGGTTATCTGCTCCAACATCTTTATTTTACATACGGCAAAAACTGAATCCCTAAGAAGTTGTCATAATGCCTGATGTTAAAAAAGAGCAGTTTAGTGGTAAATCCTGGGAGCAAACCCCATTTTTTGGACTAATTTCCTGCTGTCATGCATAGAGGCATTCACATATAAACTCTCCCCAATAAGGTCTCACCCAATATATCTTTAGCTCTAAGTAGGACTTCTTAGAAGACTAAAGAAACAGCTGAAGAGGAGAGAAGCATTAAATCTAGACTCTAATTTAACTCTGCTACTGGCATCTTTGCAATTTTTAGTGAATACACCATTCTTTGATAAACAGAAGTATAAATCTAGAATATATATTAGGCTTGTAAGGATGATTGCAGACTAATATCCAGATATTTGCTTCATCTCCTGGCAAATGTGCATTTATTCAAGTAAACATGATGATATATACATTCGCAGTCCCTAAGTAATTTGTAAGAGGAGCATTAAAGAATTCAGAATCCATGTTGCTGTAAATAGATTACATAAATGTGTTCAAATGTTTCTTTTTTGTGAACTGAACAAAAACTGTAATTTATAATTTACAATAAAAAGCTTAATTTATGATTTCATAACTTAATGATAAAAACTTCCTTAAGAAAATTAGATATTGCTTAACTAAAAAGACAAAAGAAATATGCCAGAAGTTATAACCATTTTACTTTCATATTCCTGATAGGGATATTGCTGTCACAATTGGGGCTGAGTAAATTCAGTATTAGAAAAGCCTCTCCCTTAATTACATCAGAAAATCATAAAATTTCTTCTTGCTGATTCCCCAGGGACCCATTTTAGGCAAGAGAAATGATAATACAAAAAAAATTTCTCCCTTTGGTTCTATATTTAAATAAGGAGATTTCCTTAATTCCCAGTAGTCTAAGAATTGATAAAATCCAAAGAATTATGAGAAAATACTGCAAACAGATATATGCCAACATATATGGACAATGTAGAAGAAATGGTTAAATTCCTAAAAAGTACACAGTTTTCCAGTACTGAATCAAGAAGAAACATGACATCTGAACTGACCGATCTGAACTGACCAATTACTACTAGTGAAATTGAATCAGTAATCAAAAAACTCCCAACAAACAAAAGTAGTCCTGGACCAGATGGCTTCACAGGTGAATTTTACCAAATATTCAAATAAGAATTACTATCGATCCTTCTCAAACTATTCCAAAAAACTGAAGAGGAGGGAAAGTTCCCAAAGTTATTTTATAGGGCCACCATTACCCTGATTCAAAAACCTGATAAAGACATTACATAGAAGAAAATTATAGGCCAATATCCCTGATGAATATAAATGCAGAAATTGTCAACAAAATAGTAATAAACTAAATTTGGCAGTACCTTAAAAAGATCATACATCATGATCAAGTGGCATTTATTCCTGGGATGCAAGATTGGTTCAATATCTGCAAATCAATTAATGTGATATACCACATAAATGAAATGAAAGATAAAAATCATACGATATCAATCGATGCACAAAAAGCGGTTAACAAAATTCAGCATCCATTTATGATAAAAGCTCTCAGCAGAATGGTAATAGAGGGAACATACCTCAACCTAATAAAGGCCATATATGACATACCCATAACTAACATCATACTCATCAGGGAAAAAGCTAGAAGCATTCTCCTTAAGACCAGAAACAAGATAAGGATGCCCACTTTCACCACTTTTATTCAACATAATATTGGAAGTTGTAGCCACAGAAGTCAGACAAGAAATAAAAGCCTTCCATATAGGAAAGGAGAGAGTAAAATTGTTATTATTTGCAGATGACATGATACTGCATATAGAGGACCCCAAAGATTCCACCAAAAAACTATTAGAACTGATAAATGAATTCAGTAAAGTAGCAGGATACAAAATTAATTTTCAGAAAACAGTTGCCTTTTTATACATCAATAATGAACTGTCAGAGAAATTAAGAAAACAATTTCCTTTATAATTGCATCAAAAAAACAAAACAAAATAAAACAAAACAACCTAGGAATAAATTTAACCAAGGAGGTAAAAGACCTGTACTTGGAAAACTTTAAGACACTGAAAAAGGGAAGCTGGGATGACTCGATGGGTTGAGTGCTTGTCTTACAGCCCTGGGGTCCAAGGATCAAATCCCAGCCCTGGCCCATGTGGACCTATATGCTAAACTGGGGTGTGCCCCCAGTTTGGTTCTCACTGGGACGAACCTGCTATATGGGAGGCCCATGGTTCACATCCCACCCTGGGCAGGACGCCCCTGGCTGGTTCCTGCCTTGCACAGACCCACCCCCACCTGTGGAATGAAACTATGTAGAAAACTGATGACATGCAACTATGGAGACTGCTCTGGGCCCTCCCCCTTCTCTCTTTCTCTCTCTCTCTCTCCCCTTCTCTCTCAAAAACAATAAAAATAAAGCGTAAAAAAATAACATTCTTAAAGGAAAAAAAGACACTGAAGAAAGAAGTTGAAGAAACAGATAAATGGAAGCAGGTCTGTGTTCATGTATAGAAAGAATTAACATCGTTAAAATATCCATACTACCCAAAGCAATCTATAGATTCAGTGCAATCCCTATCAAAATGCCAAATAACCTTAAAATTTATATGGAACCACAAAAGATCCTGAATAGCCGCAGCACTATTGAGAAACAAGAACAAAATTGGAAGTATCCTGCTACCTTATGTCAAACAATACTATAAGGCTGTAATAATCAAAACAGCATTGTACTGGCATACAGACACATAGTCAATGGAACAGAATAGAGAGCCCAGAAATAAACTTATGCCTATATGTTCACTTAATCTAAAACAAAGGAGGCAAGAACATACAGTGGGCTAAAGACAGTCTGTTCAATAAATGGTGTTGGGAAAACTGAACAGATAAATGGGAAAAAAAAGAAACTGGATCACCTTTTATATCATACACAAGAATAAGCTCAAAATGGATTAAAGTCTTAAATGTAAGACTTGAAACCATGAAACTCCTAGAAGAAAACATAGGCAGTAAACTCTTTGACACTGCTCTTAGTGCTGTTTTATCTAACCTGCCTTCTCAGGCAAGGGAAACAAGATAAACAAATAAACAAACAAGCAAATGGGACTATATCAAACTAAAAAGTTTTTGCACCACAAAGGAAACCATCTACAAAATGAAAAGACATTTGTCAATGTTACATCTGATAAGGGTTTAATATCCAAAATTTATAAAGAACTCATACAATACAATACCCCCCCCCAAAAAAAAAAATCCGATTAAAAAATGGACGGAGAACCTGAATGGACATTTCTCCAAAGAGAACATATAGATGGCCAATAGACATATGAAAAAATGTTCAATGTCACTAATATCAGAGAAATGGAAATAAAAACCACAATGAGATGTCATCTCACATCTATCTGTCAGATTGGCCATCATCAATAAATCAATGGGCATCATGTGTTGGCAAGGATAGGGAGAAAAGAGGATCCTTGTGCACTATTGGTGGGATTGCAGATTGGTACAGCCACTATAGAAAACAGTTTGGAAGTTCCTCAAAAAATTGAAAATATATCTGTGTTATGACCCAACAATTCTACTCCTGGGTGTTTATCTTAAGGACTTCAAACCCTAATTCAAAAAGATATATGCACCCCTATGTTCACTGTGTGTTATTTACAATAGCCAAGATATGGAAGCAACCCAGGTGCCCATCAATAGACACTTAGGTAAAGATAGAGTGGTACATATATACAGTGGAATATTAGTCATCAAAAAAGAACAAGATCTTACCATTTGAGACAATATGAATGGACCTAGGGGGTATTATGCTAAGTGTAATAAGTCATATGGAGAAAGACAAATACCATCTGATCTCACTTATGTGTGGAATCTAAAGAGTGGAAATAAATAACAAAACAGAAACAGACTCATAGATACAGAGAACAAACTGATAAGTTTCCAGATGGGAGGGAAGTTGCGGGGCTGGGTGGATAAGGTGAAGAGATTAAATACAAATTGGTAGTTACAAAATAGTCATGGACATGTGTAAAGTACAGCATAGAGAATATAGTCAGTAATGTTCCAATAACTGTATACTGCCAAGTGAGTACTAGATTAACTGGTTATCATTGCATACATTATATAAATGTCTGACTACTAGGCCATATACCTAAAACTAATATAAAATAGTACTGAATGTCACTATAACTGGAAAAATAAATAAATAAATTTAGTGGTCATATTTTACATGTGAACATAAATCCTGAATTTTTATATTATTTGGTAATATAAGATAGCACAGTTGCAAGGTAAAAGCTATAGGAAATTAATCGAAAGTATTCTTAAACGAACTTAAATTTTCATCACGTTTTATACATATAGATGCTTTCAAAGTAAGGATTTTATGATGTAATGTACTGTTATGTTTCAAAGAACTAAAGACTAATCCTATCTTACCATATTCATTTTACATTGTACTTGAGATCTATGAACTGAGAGATTTTGTGTGTATATTTCCAATCCCAGTTAATCAGTTGGCTTTTCGGACTAGAACAACATTCTTCAACTATCTTATTTTAAGATTCCTTTACCAGTTCAGCTCCTGTGAAGAAATCACTCCAAAGGAATATTAACAATGTAGTATTTATATTGTGTTTATTTTTACATTCTATGCTTTAAAAATGTGTTTCCTTTATTTCTTTATGTTTAAGGTATGTAATTGGTTTCCAAGGGTGAATATATGATGAGCACTTATAGACAATAAGATTCAATTGATGCAGGAACCTCAGTATGTGTCCTTCCCTTATACTCCCATGAATAGTGTCCTGAGCTTATAACTTTATGACATCATATTATTTTAATTGTTTCTTTACTCAGCTAATCCTCCCCTATCCCCCATGTCCTTGAGGACAGTGATCTAGTTCAACTTTGAATCTTCAGAATGTATCACACAGCAGACAACTGTATATTTTAAATGAATGAACTGATTGAGGGACATAAGGGACCTATCTTTGGGCCACCTAGAGTCACCAAATAAAACTTTAAACGCTGGGGTACTGTATCATTCAGTGTTCTCCAGAGAAACAACCAATAGGAGCTCTATCTATCTATCAATCAATCAATCAGTCAATCATCTATGTCTGTCTGTCTAGAGTCTGTCTGTCTACCTACCTACCTATCTATATCTGTCGTCTCTCCATCTGTCCGTCCATCCATCCATCCATCCATCCATCCATCCATTGAGAAGTTGAGATTGATTTTAAAGAATTGGCTCATGCAATAGTGGGTTATTGTGTGTGCTGGAAAGTCTGAAATCTGAAGAGCAGGCCATCAGGCTGGCAATACAAGGAAGAGTTAATGTTGTAGCTCAAGTCTGAAGGCAGTCTATAAGTAGAATTACCTTTCTTGGAGGGCCTCAATCTTTTTTTTCTTAAGGCCTTCAACTGATTGGATGAGGCCCATCCACATTATAGAGAATAATCTGCTTTACTCAAAGTCTACTGATATAAAAGGTAATCTAAAAAATACCTTCACCGAAAAATCTAGACCGGTGTTTGACTATATACCTGGGTACTGTGGCTTAGCCAAGTTGACATTGAAATTCACCATTACAGATACCAAGAAAATGATAAATTTCATTGGGGGGGAAAAAAGATTCCCCAGCATTTTCATAAAAGAAATCAGCTATGAAAAAACTGAAATAGTATAAAGAGTATTTAGTTAAAATAAGAAAGAAACATGCAAGGCTATGGCTAGGGATGTGTTTATATTAGAATCTTATATTTAAGTGCAGCCAGGAAAAAACTAAAGCCTATGAACAAGTACTACATAATATATAAATTGGGAAATTTTCAGAGACCAGCAGTCAGAATGGGGTGAACTTAGGAAAATATTCTTAAAGAATATGATTTTTCATCAAATTTTGAATAAAGTATACATGCTGTGCATATACATACATACATACATACATACATATATTGTCATATATATATTGTCATACATATATATTGTCAATATAATGAGAATGGTTACATGGCAGGATACTTTCCAGACAGTCCTCGTATGTATGTATATAATATGTATATGGAGTTGGGGATAATCCTGATAAGTAGAGTACCAAAGGATTTAGAATAGGCTGGGAGAAGGAAAGGCAGTGAAAACCTGAAGAAGAGCCTTGAGTATACATTTTGTATTTGTTTACCTAGGCAATTAAAAAAAAAACAAAAAAACCTTATGAGAGTTAACTAAGAGGAAAGTGATTAAATGAAAACATTTTTAAAAGCTATTGTTCTGCATATATAATGGACTAGAGTGGTTTCTAAGCCCAAGCACAGGAGATGAGAACCTGAACAAAGATTTATAAACAGAAAGAGAATCCATATCTGTTAGAATTTGCTGAGGGAATTGACAGAACTTGCGATTTAATATTGGAGACAAATAAGAGGGAGGATATATAATTTTACTTAAATTGGTAGTCTGATACTATAAGAATGATATAGTTAGTTTTGACAGTGATGTGAAAATATAGAAGGTGGACAGGTAAAATATGATGAATGATGTACTCCTATGATTCAATAGATATTCTTAGGGTAAAAATTATTTTATCATTGTATTCTAATATTCCAATATTCCACTCTGAGGCATAAAATATAGTACCTTCTTACTATGAAACCAGCATACTTTTATTATAAACTTTATAGTGTAAAATTTAATATTTGAAGATGGACATCAAACTACTGGTAGATAACCATCAAATGTGTTGTTAGTATCTACTGTGACAAAGACAGTGAAAACTGTCAATGTTCATAATTGGAGGCCTTTAAGACTTATTTCTGGGAAAGATTTGTGGAGGATATCAGATTTAAGCTCTTACAAATAGGATTTGAAACATTTTTACATAGTAGGGCCAATGGGACAAGTGAAAAACCCCCACAATTTGGTGGCTTAGCTATGGCTAAAATAATGAAACTTTGTTAATTTGGATTATTTTATAACTTAAACACAGCCCTTTTACCTGCTCATTATGTATGGCTGATTATTTTCATATGCCTCAACCTAGTCTTGCTATTTAAATTGTAGCCCTGGTGACCTGAAACTGTAGCTTCAGTTAGTTGTAGAATTTACCATTCTTTTCTCACTCCCCATTCTCTTTATAAGTCTGTAAGTTTTAAAAATCAATGAATGTATTGCTCACTTCTTGAAGGTAGCATTGATTATCTGTTATTTCCCATTCATCATTCTTTATCTTGTCATTGCACTTAATGCCTCTGTTTTTATTACTTTGTTTTGTCCAGAGTCCTAACAGTGGCATTACTTGGGATTTACCATGGTCCAGAGCCACATATTCCTATTACTGTCGTGCTTTAGCCCTACCTACTCTTGCTATCTTTCCAGATAGGAGCTTCTTTCAATGATAGTGTTTCTTAAGTTACTAGAGAATGGGATATTTAAAATATTCACTAGTTACGTGAAAAACTTTCCATAATTCTATAGCTTCGTTTTTTTTTTTTAATAATACTGTCTATTAATAGTCATCGAAGCTACATTTCTAACAATGCTGGGAGAAAAGGGTTTAATAACTCCTAAACATCATAATCCAACTTCTTTCCCTGACTCTTATTAATTCATATTCCTCTGGAGATCATTCTTTAGAAAACAAACCTTTCACCTTTACCCAAAAGGTCAGAGTATAAGTATTCCTTCCTTTGCATGTACTTTCATCTTGGTTAGAATCATAATGTCTTCCCCCTTAATTATTCCTTATTACTACATAAGTAGTTTTTTTTTGTTTTTGTTTTTAAATACCCACTATAATTAAAGTCGGGAAGAGTGCTGAGACTGCAGTGTAGCTGTCAGTTATATTAATTATAATTTACTGAGTGGTCATGTGATTGGGAAAGAATAGGAACAAATACTTGGATGGTTAACTGGTAAAGTTTTTAAATAAACTCTAAATTCTTTTCTACATTTAGGTAAAAATTTGTAGTTTCTTGAATAATAGCTCTTTAGGCAATGAAGACAATACATTTTCATTAATAAATAAGAAAATAAGTAGGGTTACTTGAAGTTATTCTGTATAAAATATAATTCTCTAATCTCCTTAATTCGTTTAATAAGAATATATTTCCCTACACAAAAAAGTAGATTCAAAATTATTGTTTAGTGTGTTAATGTGAACCAAGGGGCAATATGTATACCCAACCTAAAAAATGGAATTTTACTATTATGATGGAAACTTCCTATGTAAGCCTTTCTCAACTCACCCTCCTTCCTGTCTCTCCCCAAGTGTGTAAACACTGGATTGAATTTTGTGTACCTCTTAATTTTTAAAAATACATTTTATCGCACATATATTTATACCTAAATAATGTAGTAAATAGATTTAATTCTTTCTGACTTTATAAAAAGTGGTATATTTTATGTGTTGTTCTTAAGATTTACTTTCCATTGTTGATCAACATAATTGTTTTTGATTTTTTCTATTATGAACAATACTGCAATGAGTATTCTTGTATGAATCTTGTGGTATACATACGCAAAAGAATCTCTACCTAGGAGCAAAATTGCTGGGTCATAGTATGTCTATGTTCAGTTTCAGATAATGCTAAACTATTTTCCAATTCAGTTTGTGGTACAGGGTGGCTGCATGTACACTAAAAATTTCCTTTTCTTTCTGGGACAGAAATGGGTTGTACTTTCCACTTCCTTTGCATTAGGAGTGTTAACAGGGGTCTCCAAACTACAGCTTGTGGGCCGGATGCGGCCCGTGAGGTCCTCTCATCCGGCCGGTGGAGACCTTTTTATCTGAATAAAATAATATTAAATAAATAATTAAAAACAACATCTATGTTTTGATTCTTTTTTATTTGGACCTCGAGTGTGTAGTCGGCCCCCAAACTGCTGTTTGATAGTTAATGCGGCCCTTGGGCTGAAAAGTTTGGAGACCCCTTTAAATGAACTTGAGTCAGTAGAATGTGAGTGGAACTGCTGTATGCCACTTTCAGGCTTGGCTCACAAATATCTGCCACATATGATCATCCAGTTTTCCTTTTACTATAATATCTTCTGGCCAAATTTAATTTCTTCTATACCAGTTATTTCACCTTTTTCCCCACTGTAAGTTCACTGTGGCACCCCAGGATAACATGGAATATTTTTTTGGGAACCACAGACTACTTAGTTCCTGAGTTTTAGGGAGTGAATAGTTAGAATGTAGATGTTGAGGAATATTGCATATTTTTTCCTGTTTGATATATATCTTATGAAGTAAATAAGGTGAGTTCAGTAACAAAGGATTTCAACCGCATCTTTAATAAAATTTGTTGTATTAATTCATTTTCTATGTTGAGATTTGGATTGTGAGATACCTTTGTTTTATTTAGAATTTTGCACCTTTGACCAAGAATGAGATTAACAGTTATAGGATTATTAAGTTTTCCCATGTCTTCATAGTTAATCTAAAGAAAATAAAATATTTTTTGAATAATTTTAGATGATTCAAAATATCACCTACTTTTTGCAGTAGTTCCTTGTTTACTTAGTTTCTAGGAACATCAGCATAGTATACAAGTATATGATTCAGGAATCAAATTGTCCTGATGTGTTTGCTAAAGCCGAGAGGTAAATTTTCCTTAATGTTTACATTGAAGTCTGTTTAATGTTTAAATTCAACCTTTTCCTGGGTTATTGTCCCCCTTGGTCCCTGACTTTATCTGGATGGTCACTGACCTACCTGACTTTAGGAGGTTTGAGTCTTTCTCCTTGGCCCCTCCTACCCCTAGCTTATAGGGATCCATATAGGCCCCCTGGAGTATCTGGCAGCTTCACTTCTTACCTTTTTAAATCTGTTCTCTTAATTTGTTGTCATTCTTGATATTAGTGGTTTCTCCCTGCATTCTTTGTGGAGTAGTCAACGTTGAAAAGTGTAAATTTTTTTATTTTTTTGAGATGCTATAGAACAGAAATGTTGTAAGATCTCCAGTCCAACATATTTCAGGGAATGGAAACCCTCTTGGAAATTTTTCAAAACAATAGATTCTAGAGCTTAACCCAGACTCTCAGACCAGAATTTCCAGGATGCAGGGACTGTGGGTAGATTTAAAAACTTCTTAGATAATTTTAATGCACTATAAGGTTTTAGAACCACTGACATAGAAAAAAGTTAACATTTTGTATAAACTTAAATAATTAAATATTACCAGCTAATGTTTATTGAAGATAAAGTAGTATACATAGTAGGCATGCAGTATTCCCAGCTATTAGTATTATTATTATGTGCTGGCTCTATTTTAAATCCTTCACATATATTTTCATTTATTCCTCATAACCCTGTAGTTACTACTACCACCTTCATTTTATAAATGAGCAAATGGAAGCACAGAGAAATTAAGCAAATTATCCAAGATTACACAGCTAGTGTAGGTAGCATAATTGCTATTTGAGTCTAATTCCAGAGCATGTTATTTAACCTACCATCTTGACAGTCTTCCAGCTACTTCACAAACATTTCATTGATTCCCAGAAGGGATCTAACATTTGCAGAATATAGCAAGAAAAATATGCTTGAATAATTACATATTCATGTCAATTCAGTATAGGTATTAGAGAAATGGCATAGTGTGGCAGATATAACCTTGACTTGCAGTGAGACACAGAGGCATGAGTCTCTCTTCAGCAGTATAGCTATGAGAAAGTAATTTATTTTTTCTGAGCTCTATTTTCTCATTGGTAAAGGATAATTATTTTTATTTCATAGAGATTTTGAAGAAATAAAATTAAGTAGAACCTGTAATATATTGCTTAATACATGATGGATGGTCAGTATCAGGATTCAAGGTATCCCATAAGAAAATTATGTTAATGCACATACAGGAGGTGTAGTAAGCCTTAGTCTAGGGCAGGGGTCTCCAAACTACGGCCTGCGGGCTGCATCCGGCCCACGAGGTCCTCTCATCCGGCCCGTGGAGACCTTTTTATCTGAATAAAATAATATTAAATAAATAATTAAAAACAACATCTATGTTTTGATTCTTTTTTATTTGGACCTCGAGTGTGTAGTCAGCCCCCAAACTGCTGTTTGATAGTTAATGCAGCCCTTGGGCTGAAAAGTTTGGAGACCCCTGGTCTAGGGTGATGGTTGGTGGTAGAGCAGTAGGCAGTACTGGTGGGACCATGCTGATGGTTTCTGTTGAGAATATACTAGTTACCAAGTACTGCCTTGGGTTCTAGAGATGCAGCCCTGAGTAAGCTATAGTCTTCCTGCTCTCAAGAAGGTTATAGGCCACTGGGGGGGTGGGGGGCGGCGGGATCTAGACAGAGATATAGACAAAAACTTTGCCAGATGCTATAATGGGGTAAGCACAAGGTGCTATGGAGACACACAGGAGGATTACTCACCCAAACCATAGCAGATGAGGAATGGCTTCCCAGAGCAAACAGGATGATGATGTGAGGGATTAGAGTAGTTAAGTCCAAATAAGAGGGAAAACAAAGTCTGGTTAGAAATTTGTCATTGCTACAAAGTTGTCCCATTCATTAATGAAAGTATCAGGGATACTAGGAAAGTATGTTTTTATCAGATCAGTGTTGAAATATTAAGAAACAACTTTTAGGTTTAGGCTTTACTAAAGCAGACAATTTTTAAAATTAAAAATGGCCCTATTTGTATATAATACTGAAATTTCTATCAAATAGCACTTGCTAAGGTCTTATGTACACAGTCTACATGCTCGTTGTTCAGTACCATTGTCACATTAGGTTATATTTCTGAGAGTGAGGGGAACAAAGGAACTGATCTTCAGAGGATGATAGTGATGTTTTGTGAGTTGGGGTGAATATCTGCACATTTCCCTTTCTCTCATCATCCTTATTCACATGTAATGGAAAATTACTTGTTTGAGTGGTTCATTTACAGTTTATAGTTTTAATTTCATATGGTGCATAGTACTCTGGTATGGATTTGACATTGATCAACAAAATTATACTTGCATGTATAGGAGTTGAGATTTCTTTTCATCTTTTCCTAGTGCCCATTCCCAATAAAATAATATACATAAAATATGCAAGGGAAAGAACACTCCTTTGGCAAAACTGGGATAAGAAAAAGAGAATGGATATAAAGAATTCCTTGGGAGGGGAGGAATGTGAGCCTAGGAGAAAGAAGAGGATGTTGAAATAGGCAGTTGTAATGGATGAAATGATAGGGATTATAGGAATAATGAATGAAGTAGGTCTTTAAAAATACCCCTAAGGCAAGCAGAATCTCTACATGTTCTAGCAGCTAGATGGATGTGACTTGATGTCAGAGTGTACTAGGCTCTGCTACAACTCAACTTGTATATCCGTATGAGTCTCACTCTTAGTCCTGTGGTTATTTTGCAAGAAAAGTAACTGACTAGATCTCAGGAAAGCAGGGCAATTGGTATGAGTATTTGGAAACACTGGAAACCAGCTGTTGGGGGACTAAAGCTCTTAAGCCCTGAGGGGTAAACAGTGGGTAGAAAGAGTAAGGGAAAAGTTTGTAAAATGAGGTTGAAATTGTGAACATGTTTACAGTGATAATAACTCTTAGGATACTAGGACTAGCCAAAAACTTGAAGGGAGCAGAAACAGTTTTAGCCCCTTCCCCAAAAAAAGTTTTATAGTGCTATCCCACAAACTTACAAAGAATTTTTTGGTGTTTGGATCTTTATGGAATGAAGTTGGAGGGGAGGATTGTTGACACATTGAGCATAAAAGCATACAGGTTGAACGATTGTAGAGTTGTTGGGTTATGTTGAATTCCCGGTGTCTTTGAGGGGAAGTATTTGTGCCTCTTTGGGGGTTTATTTTAGCAAGGACTCTTGACTACCTTTGGGCACTTTTCTAAGAGTTTGTTTTAAAGGGTTTGGGATTATTGGGCAGGTTCAAACTAATTCTCAAAAGTGGATATTATGATCTGTCTACCTTCAACTTTTGCTGGTTTCCTCCTCTTAACCTGGATTCATTTTCTCAATCTTTTTTTAAAACTTGATTTTCCAACTTTAACTGTCCCCTTACTTGAATATTGGATTGTTTCCATGGTAATCTGTTCTCCTCTCTTCACATTTTACCTTGGTTATCTCATCCACTCCACTATCTCAGTGATTCCAAAGCTTTATATCCCACTTCTTTGGAAGTCAGCTGGATTTATCTCCTTGAAGGTCATATTTATAATTAATATGACATTAATTGAATTTATTAGCCTCTCCCTCAGACATCTGTTATCTCCTGTAAAGTCAGTCTTGGCTAAATGGCATTAATATCCATCCAGTCTCCCATGCCAGGAAAGTTGGTATTTGTAGGAGCTTATTCAGAGAATATGATCCTGAATGTAAACAGACTTTTAGTCAGAAAGGTGCCTCATCATAGTACTGTTTTTAATAGAAAAATAGTAGATTCAGTCTAAGACCCTGCATCACTGCCTTGCTTAAAAACTGTGATACATGTACACACACACAAATATTTTACACACAATACATGGTATGTAGAATATTTAATATAACAACATGAGAAATTACACATATAAATTTAATGAAGGTGTTCTTAAACAATATGTGCACTATTATACTATTATCAAGGAAAACAAAACTATATACGAGTATATACCTATATTTATAGAATAAGTATACAAACCTTTAATTCTAGATGGAACAGTTATGGGTGATTTTTTTTTTTAATTTGCCTGCATTTCTATACTTATAGTGAACACAAACTGTTTTTGTAATTCACATGTGCAATTTGGCTTTTTTTTTACCCCTAGTTCTTACTGATTTAGTCTCCTTTTCCCTAACTGTTGCTTTATTAATTAGACTCTCACAGCATCCCACTTGCCTCCATTGCTGAGCTGCCAGAGCTGTCCTCCAAAAAATCTTAGCTGGTTGAGTTCTTCCCTTAACCTTTCCAATTTAAGTAGCTAAATGTTAAAATCTCCAAGACCATCAAGAATAGAGTAAATTTGAATGTTATCCTTTGTTAGGATTTGTTCTGAAGACCTTCAGCCAACTGGAATTTAGCCAATTCAAGATTTAATATAAGGGAAGCTGGGATGGCTCAGCAGGTTAAGCGCTCGCTCTGTAGCCCCAGAGACCGAGGATCGAATCCCAGCTCCAGCCCAGACCCATATGCTGAGCTGGGGTGTGCCCCCAGTTCAGTTCTTGCCAGGGCCTATGCGGGAGGCTCCAGACCCAGTTCCTGCCCTGCAGAGCCCCGTGCCCACCTATAGAGTGAAAATATGTGGAAAACTAATGCTGTCAACTATGGAGACTACTCTGGGCCCTCCCCTTTCTCTCTGTCTCTCTCTGTCTCTCTGTCAAAAACAAACAAACAAAAACTACTAATAATAAATCTTTAAAGAAAAGATTTAATATAACATTTCTCCTAACCGTAACCAAGTCACTTTTGACCAGAGCACAGACAGTTATCCCAAATATAGGGGGTGGGGAAGAGAAGAAGAAAGGGAGAAAGTGGGAGAAAATATATGAATTGAATTCAGGTATTTACAAATCTTTGCTCTTTGCTTGTCCCTTTTGTTCTACCTCTGCAACCTGTCACAGTTTGCCCTTGTTGGGTGTTTTTTCATTTGTTTGTTTCTATTCAAGGGACATTTTATTGGTTTTCTTGAGGGTATAGCCGGTAAGAACAACTAGTCAAATAATGAAAATCCATCAGTTTTAGTGCCAGCAGATTCTATTAGGAGTATTTATTGAAGCATGTCATGCTAATAGTCCCAGAATGTAATTATACTTGCAGATTTTTCTTGCTTTTAGAGTTTGTAACATGTTCCAGATGGTTAAATAGAAAAGAGTAGACATTTGTACTGTCTTTTCAATTATGATTAAGAATTTGATGTTACTTACAATTTACGTTACCATTGTTGCTTCTGTTAGATTAAAACATGAGAGGAATTAAAAAAAAAAAAATGTGTTGGGGAAGCTGGGATGGCTCAGTGGGTTAAGCGCTCACTTTGCAGCGCCGGGACCGAGGATCGAATCCCGGCCCCGGCCCATGCGGACCCATATGCTGAACTGGGAGCTCCCCCAGTTCAGTTCTCTCTCTGTCTCTGTATCTCTCTCTGTCTCTCTGTCAAAATAAAAAGAATAAAAAAATATATATTAAAAAAAAATAAAAAAAAATAAAAAATAAATAAAAATTAAAAAAATATGTGGTTTTTTAAACTTTTCTACTATGGTCAGCAATTAACAAGATCTTTAATAGATTCTTTCCCCCTATTAAATCATTTAATTACTTTAATTTAAGCATCATTAAAATGAGATAATTGCATCGTAAGTAGTAATTGTTTTATGAATGTAGTCCTTAATATATTCTTAGACAGTATTTATTTGGGTTTGTTTTAGACAAAATTACAGGGTAAACTTCCTTGAAAAAACTTGCATGAGACTGAAATAGAATAATTTTCTAAACTTTTAAAGGCTTTTTGATGTTTTTGTACAAATTAATAAGACCTTAGATTTAAAACCAGTGGGACATATAATTCAAATTTTGCCCCAATAGTAGTAGTGATGACTTTTTATTCATCTATTTATATTCTTATCTATCCTTAATTGACCATCAGCTACTTTAATTTGAAAAGCAGTTTACCAAAGATTTGGCATATAGTTTGTGAACTCAGACTAGAACTGTTAATGGATCCAGACCCATTAACCCTAGCTTCATTATGACCGTGTATTAACCAGTTTGCTAACTCATTACTTGAGTTGTTTGTTCTTGAAGTTCTCTTCAGTACTTCTTGCACACAAGAAAACAAGCAAAAAAAAACCATAGAAAGTATAATACATAAATTATGTTTTTGGTGATGAATAATGTAGACTATTCCTAAATATTTTGTTGGGATGAAGGGAATAATTTACATTCTGCATCACCCAACAAGATTTACTTCCTATAAATTGCCTTTAAATATCTGTCCATTCTCAGTGTTTAACACATACTGAGCTCTTAAATATTTGAAGAACTCTACTTGTTACAAAAGAAATGATGTGTACCAAGTAAAAGAAAGAAAAAGAAAATTTTATAATTTGCTTTTAAAGTACCTGACACATGTTTATTACCGATATTTTGAAGTTATAAGGCTAGACCTCTGGTTATTGTCCAACACTCCTCCCTCAACCCCCAAGATACTGTGCATATCACTCTATGGAAAGTGACAGTTAAATGTAACCATAGATTAATTAG
Organism: Craseonycteris thonglongyai; assembly: GCA_004027555.1. NCBI lineage: Eukaryota > Metazoa > Chordata > Mammalia > Chiroptera > Craseonycteridae > Craseonycteris > Craseonycteris thonglongyai. The sequence continues at coordinate 100,098 of PVKE010000535.1, read as the reverse complement.
CACACTTAATTACGATTATAACTTTACATAAAAAAAATGTATTTATTAAAACCTCTAAGCACATATGCTGGTCACTTCTCTATGTTAAAAGAAATGTGTAATTTAGAAGTATCATAAAAAGAAATAGAAATACCTAGATACAATAGTTTTATCATTTCACTTTAGTATCTACTCTTTGTTGCCCTTGAGAGGACAAAGAGGTAATAAGATGGTATTTGTCAGTTGACAGTGTGTGGAGTAGATTGAGTCTGCACATAGAAAAATGTTTAATGCAAACACTCATCTGATAAAGTCTATGCCAATTTTAACTGTTAGCTAAAATGATCTAACCTTTTGCTTTGTTTTAGGCCTTGTAAAATGCCATCTTTTAACACATATAAAACTTGTACTGGAAATTAAAATCCTATCTTAGCATCCTGATACAGTGTTTTGGAGATTTAGAACAGCTTAGCTTTGATAGTCCTCAACAGCTGCCTTCCTTATTTAGTAGGGTTGCTCTTTAGGAAAGAACTAAACACTTGTAGTTTAGGTGTTACATTTCATTTTAAGCTCTTTGAATGTGGACTCTCTCCAACACCCTAGTGTTTTCTGTTCCCTTGTGGCAAAAACACAGAGATAATGCAAAATGATGCCACAGAAATGGGTTTTCTCCAATTAGTAGAGACTAATTTATCAGCATTTTTACTACTTCCAGTTTTCTTTCCTCCCTGTATCCTCACCTCCAAACTTATGCCTAATTTCTTATGTAATAATCAGGTATGCCCCCCATGCCATTGATACTACTCTTGGATTTGTTTAGAAAGATTTGTAATATCCTCAGTTTAATGATCCTCATTCTCTTTGAGCTTTTAACTACAGTATGGTTGTTCAATTGAATAGGTTCATTAATTCCACAAACTAACCTTTTAAAATGTTGTATACCTACTCGGTGCCAGTTAAAAAACATTCACCTGGGAGCTTACCATCTAGTGAGGGTGATAGGCAATAAATACATAATCATACAAACAAATTGTATTTTCTTTCTTTACCTTTATCATTTTTGACCCTTAGCATTTCTGAGACTATAAAATGACAATCTAACCCCTCCATTCTGATTTTATTTTTTCTTCTCCTTTGTTTTAGTTGCCTTAAATGAGGTGAGAGTGAAGAGACTACAGGCATCTCTGGAAAACATCTTTACCCCATCCCCTGGAAGCTACCTTTCAGAGCACTGACTTGATCCTGTCTGTTTTGAGGACTCATTATGAACAAAGAAGTCTCCCAGGTAGGAATTATAATGGCTTTAAAGAGTTTTGTCTCTACAATAGTACTGATTCCATGTTGACTCTTATTTTTGAGGAAAAATATATTTGATCTGAGAAGCTTCAAGGTTATCTTAAACATGTGCTGACATTACTAATTGAAAATGTTAGATAAGTTTTAGATTACACTTTATAAACAGCTTTAATGAACATTGAAATGAATGTAGGCTTCCATAGGGAGTGTTGTTAGTACCTTGAATGAGAAAGGGACAAAAAACAAGTGATTGAACTCTGGCTAAGGTGCCTTTTTTCTTTAATTCATTCTTCAATGAATGACTCTGGGAAAGTCATATTTTCTTCATGTCACAATGAAAATTTTCATCTTTTCTTTTTTCCCTTACCATTCATTAAAGCAATTTTAAGCTGCCAAACAGTTTCAAGATTGGTAGATTGAACACGTCTAGACAATTTCACCAGTTATAAACATTGTTCCATTTGCTTTCTCTCTATATATTTACTATTTCTCCTGCTCCTCCTTCACCACCATTATGAACACTCATTTAAAAGTAAGTTGTAGACATTTATAATCTTTCACTCCTAAATATTCATTATGTATCTTTTTCACAAGTTAGAACAATGTAGCAGCAATTCTTAGATATGTACAATGTAGCTACAATTATGCAATGTCCTTTCAAGATAACTGAAATCACCTAATAAGTTTCATAGATTAACAAGGAAACGTTGAAGGTATTTTTGCCAAATTGTTTTAATAAGATAGCTGTCACAAATACGTACTTTATATGCAGACTGTTTTTCCTCAGTAACTAATTTATACCAGAGTATTTTAGCAAGGCGAATGCATATATGTTCATTTTTTTATACTAAAAATTTCAAATAAAGTTAATGTGAAGAATTTAAAATATTAGGTTTTAAAACTAATTTGTTCTTCTTCCTATATATTTGTTAATAGAAAACAAAAAACAAAAACTTTCACATTTTTTCCCACTTATTGTTTCCATTTAGAAAAATATTAGTGTAAAGAAAGTATTATCTCTTAATGTGTAAAATAAAGTTTTAGTAGTAAACTTAAATTTATTAAATACAGTTTCAAATACTACATACTTTTAGAAGTTACGAAATCCTTGATAATGTCTTAATATTAACATAATAAATTTAAAAGACTTTGCACAGGATTTTCTTTTACAAAAGACATGTTAAGAAAAATTTGATAGTTTTTATAATCAATGAAATAAGATAAAATTATGCCTTTATTTTTAAGAATTCATTGCTTTAAGTCCATTTCTTTGCCTTTGCTTTCTATTCCTGGCCATAATGGTAAGATATTGGCAGAGGCTTATGAGGGCAGGGGCTCTTCTCTGGGCCAGGGATAGCCACCATCTGAGTTTTGGTCACTTATTTGTGGGTTCAGAGAGAATTTTTGTTTCCAGATATTTAAAGAAATTCTTGTTCAGTCATTAGCTTGAAAATACCTGTTTTTGTTTTTTTAACAAAAAATTAGGAGTCATGTAGAGAAACAAAGTAATGGCCCATACACAGGAAAAATTGCAATCAATAGAAACCATCTTTAAGGAAGCACAGGTCTTGTACAGATTTAAACAAAGAAGAAAAAGTTGGGTAAAGATAAGAAAGTGAAAAAATAACCTACAAAATGGGAGAAAATATTTGCAAATGATGTATCTAATAGGGGTCTAGTACCCAAATATTGAACTCTTACAACTCAACAATAAAAGACAAATAACCCAATTAAAAAAGAATAGGTAAAGAACCTGAATAGACATTTCTCCAAAGAAGATATATAAAATGGCCAGTATGCATGTGAAAAGATGTTTAGTGTTATTAGTGATTAGGAAAATGTAAATCAAAATCATAATGAGATACCATTGAACACCTACCTACTAGGGTGGCTATAATGAAAATAAAATTGCAAAACAGAAGATAGCTTTTGTTGAGGACGTGAGAAATTGGAATACTTATACATTGCTGGTGAGAATTTAAGAGTATAGCCTCTCTGGAAAACAGTTTGGTAGTTCCTCAAAAAGTTAGAGTTATCATGTGACCAAGTTGTTCCCCTCCTCGATATATACTTAAAAGAATTGAAAACATGTTCACACAGAAATTTGCATATAAATATTCACAGCAACATTATTGCTAATTAGCCCCCAAATGGAAAACACCTAAATGACTATCAACTGATGAATAGATGAATAAAATATGATATATCCAAACAATGGAAATTTATTTGCCATAAAAAGGGCAATAAAAATCCTAACGTCTCCATCCTTTCTTATCACATGAGAAAGATTTCGGTTGTCATTGAAATGAAAAGACAAAATTTAAAACTTCTTTTAGAGAACTCTGGTGTCTGAGGACTACAGTTTGAGAAACATTTTTTAATGGCAATTACCCAGTATAGGAGCTCTTTATTATGATTTTACTGAGTAATACCTTTCTTACAACTATCAATTTGGGGAGGTTTAGCTCTTTTAGAGTATCCCTCTCATCATGTCTGTGCTCCTCTGTGCTAATTGCTTACTAAGCACTTTAAAGTATATTATTAGAGTGATTAACTATTATTGATTTTTTAGATTATGCACTTCTCAGCTAAATCTGAAAGATAAGTGAGAAATTTCTTATGTAGAAATTTATAACTCAACTGAAATACAAAGCACTGACATTTCTTCAGCCCCATGTATTTGGGTTAGTCTGGTCCATTTGAACAGATAGATGTGGTTTCCTAAAACCGCTCCCTAGAGATTGCATGAGATTGTTTGGATATAATTTAGCAAGTCTTTTTAAATCAATAGGGTACTTTTACACAGAAACCTTACCTCTTTTTTTAAAAAAGGTGATATGCAAATAAACTTCCTGAAATCAACATGTCTTAATGAACTTTAAGAAACCTTATTGCCAAATATAGTCATTCCACAAATATAACGTTATAAAAGTTTTCACTCATCAGAGGTTTTGCATCCCACTATCTATTTTGTAAGCAGAAAGCAGCTCATATCAGAATCATATCATCAGCAAATTGTTGATGACTATCTTCTAGATTCTTACCATTGGCTCTTATTTTGGTGGGCCAGCCTGTCTGGCTGCTCTAGACTTGTGTGAGGTCTCCTTAGCCCCAGAATCTCAGATGTCAATCTCCAGCCAGCAGTCTGAGGGTAGATAGCACAGTATGGGGAATCTCATTTTAAATCCAGATTTGTTGCTCAAAATTATCCAAACTCTGAGATTGTATTATTTAGGTTTATAGTTGTATACCTGTAAAATGTCTTTGCGTCTTTATAGTACTATGAAATATTATAGAAGTTACTCTAAAATATTAGGTATTTACCTTTTCAAAATTAGAAGGGATATTCTCCAATTTCTAAACCAAGGTCTTCTTTCCCATTGAAACAGGGGAACAAGGATTTCACGAAAGCTCAATTTCTCAATTATAAGAAAGACATCTAGGGTGGTGGGCACATAATGCAATACATAGGTGATGTAATGTAGATTTGTACATCTGGAAACTATCTAATTGTTACCAATCAAGGTCACCCCAATAAATTTAACAATAAAAAAAAGAAAACCCATGTGCTGAACTGGGGAGTGCCTCCAGTTTGATTCTCACCGGGGTGAACACCCTGGCCCCTTTCCTGCCCTATTCAGCCCCTCGCCCACCTGTGGAATGAAACTATGTGAAAAAACTGATGATGTACAACTATGGAGACTGTTCTGACCCTCCCCCTTCTCTCTGTCTCATCTCTGTATCTCTCTCTCTCAAACACAATAAAAATAAATCTTAAAAAAAAAAAAAGACATCCAAAGCATTATAAAAGATTCCAGAAATGATTTAACCATAAAAAAACTTAAATGTCCTTTATATTTTTTAAATATTGTGTAAGTGAAATAACTTAATCACTTCTAATTCATCAACTATTTTAGCTTCTATATCTTTTAAGTATGATGTTAGATATTGGACATACAATAAAAAGATCTAGTAACTGGTTTTGAATTCACAATCAAGAAGGGGAGAGAAACAAGAAAATTAAAATTTTATTTATTTATTTATTTTAATTGTTTTTGTTAGAGAGAGAGAGATACAGAGACAGAGAGAGAACTGAACTGGGGGAACTCCCCAGTTCAGCACATGGGTTAGCACGGTCCGGGGCCAGGATTCGATCCTCGGTCCCTGGCGCTGCAAAGTGAGCACTTAACCCACTGAGCCATCCCAGCTTCCCCTGAAAATTAAAATTTATAGCACATTATAATAAGAAATAGATGCCCATGAGTATTTTGAGACTACTACAATTCCAGATGGGTAAATTCTCAGGTGGGTATAACCTAATGTCTTTGGAGGCAGAGAAGATGGGCAGCTAAGGAAACAAGAAGTCTTCCCTGAACATGAAGTAGGGGTTAGCTAACTTTTCTTTTGGATTTTAGCAAACTCTTAAGTCTTACCTTTCATTTTCTTACTATTTATTGTTATTTTCTTTGTTTTATTATGACTTTTATTGAAAAGTTTAGAGTTGTTTTGTGTTACTATAAATTTATTACATAATTCACTTTCTATTAATAAATTTTAAAATATTTACATTTTCTTTTTTTTAATTTTTTTCCTATGACTGGTATATTTTCATGTTATTTTTTTATTATTAAATTTATTAGGGTGACATTGGTTGGTAAAAATTACATAGGTTTCCTGGTGTACAATTCTACATCGAATCATCTATGTATTGCATTATGTGCTCACCATCCAGAGTCAATCAACATATATATTTAATGCCCCCTCCCTACTCTCTCACCCCCACTACTCCCCCCACCCACCTTCCCCTTTAACCTCAGGTAACTAATAAACTATTGACTGTGTCCATGAGTTTTTGTTTCTATGTTACTTTCAGTTTTATATTCCACCTATAAGTGAAGTCATGTTTCTCTGTTTTTTTTTAATCTGACTTATTTTGCTTAATATGATGGTTTCAAGGTCCATCGATGTTGTCACAAATGGCTGTATTTCATCTTTTCTTATCATTGAGTAGTATTCCATTCTGTAACTGTACCACAACTTCTTTATGCAGATATCAAAAATTATCTGTGCATATATTTGTGTGTTTGTTTCTGAATTTTCATTTCTATTCTGCTGGTCTGTATGTCTGTTTTTCTGCAAATACCAACCTGTTTTGATTATTGATGCTTTGTAGTGTAGACGGAAGTCAAGGAGCATGATGCCTCCAGCCTTATTCTTTTTTCATAGGATTGCTTTGGCGGTTTGGGGTCTTTTGTGGTTCCAAAATGAATCTGATGATTTTTTAAATCTATTTCTCAAAAGAAATGTCTGTGGGATTTTGATGGGAATTGCATTAAGTCTGTGTATTGCTCTGGGTAATATGGCCCTTTTAACGATGTTGACTATAGCAATCTGTGAACACAGAATATCTTTCCATTTCTTTGTGTCATCTTCCATTTCTTTTAATAGTGTCTTATAATTTTCCATGTATAAGTACTTCACATCCTTTGTTAAGTTTATTCCTAGGTATTCTTTTTGTTGTGATCATAAGAGGTATCATTTTTCTCACTTCTTTTTCTGAAGTTTGATTGTTTGTATATAAAAATGCTATGGATTTTTGTACATTGATTTTTGTATCCTGCAACTTTACTGTATTCATTTATTATTTCTAATAGTTCTTCAGTGGCATCATTGGGATTTTCTATGTAAAGGATCATGTCATCTGCAAAAAGTGACAGTTTAACTTCAATCCCAATATGAGTGCTTTTTACTTCTTTGTCCTGCCTGATGGCTATGGCTAGAATTTCTAGCACTATGTAGAATAGCATTGGTGACAGGGGATACTCTTGTCTTGTTCCTGATTTTAGAAGAAAAGTTTTCAGTTTTTCCCCATTCAGTATGATATATTCGCCGAGGGGTTGTTTGTTATATATGGCCTCTATTATGTTGAGGTACTTTCCTTCTATACCTATTTTAAGAGTTTTGATCATAAGTGGATGTTGTATCTTGTCAAATGTTTTTTCTGCATCAATTGATATAATCATATGGTTTTTATCTTTTATTTATGTGGTGTATCCCATTAATTGATTTGTGTTATGTTGAACCATCCTTGTGTTCCTGGGACGAATCCCATTTGATCATGATGTATAATCTTTTTAATGAATTGTTGTATTCTATTTTCTAGTATTTTGTTTAGGATTTTTGCATTGCTGTTCATCAGAGATATTGGTCTATAGTTTTCGTTCTGTGTGTCCTTAAAATATATATTCCCAACTAAGTTTTTGTATTTGGGTAATGTTGGCCTCTTAGAATGAGTTGGAAAGTATTGTCTCTTCTTCAAGTTTTTGGAAAAGTTTGAGGAGGATAGGTGTTAGTTCCTCTTTGAATGCCTGGTAAAACTCATTAGTGAGACCATCTGGTCCTGGACTCTTGCTTTTGGGGAGGTTTTGATGATTGTTTCAATTTCCTTACCATTGATTGGTCTGTTTAGATCATTCAGTTCTTCTTGATTTAGTCTAAGTAGACTATCTGTTTCTAGAAACTTGTCCATCTCTTCAAGGTTGCAAAATTTGGTGGCATGTAGGCCTTCATAGTATTCTTATGTTTCTGTGGTATCAGTCGTAATTTCCCCTCTTTCATTTCTAATTTGGATTATTTGTGTCATTTCTCTTTTTCCCTTGGTGAGCTGAGCTCCAGGGGGGGTTTGATTTTATTAATTAAAAAAAAAAAATCAACTCTTTGTTGCATTAATTTTTTCTATTGTTTTTCTATTCTCTATTTCATTTAGTTCTGCTTTAATTTTTATTATTTTCTTCTGCTGACTTTGGGTAGTTTTTTTCTTCTTTTTTCTAGTTTTTTAAGATGTGATATTAGGTTGTTTACTAGTAGTTTTTCTTGTTTCCTGAGTTAGGCATGTAGTAATATAAATTTCTCTTGTTACTGCTTTTGTTTCATCCCAGTAATTTAGACATGTTGTGTTTTCATTGCAATTGTTTCTATGTACTTTTTGTCTCTACTTTTATTCCTTCTTTGATCCACTCATTTTTTAAAAACATGTTATTTAATCTCCATATATATGTGGTTTCTCTGCTTTATTTTTGTAGTTGATCTCCAACTTCAAAGCTTTGTGGTCAGAGAATACACTGGTATGATTTCAATGTTTTTAAATTTTCTGAGGCTATATATGTGTCTCAGCATGTGGTCTATCCTTGAGAATGTTCCATATGCACTAGAAAAGAATGTATAGTCATGTGTTGTAGGATGAAGTGTCCGGTAAATGTCAACTATGTCCAGTTGCTATAATGTATCATTTAAAGGTGATATTTCAAAAAACACCCAAAGTCAACAGAAGGAAGTAAATAAGAAAAATTAAAAGCAGAACTAAATGTAACAGAGAATAGAAAAACAATAGAAAAATATAATGCAACACAGAGCTGGTTCTTTGAAAAAATTAATAAAATTACAAACGCCTGGCTAGGCTCACCAAGGGAAAAACAGAAATGGCACAAATAATCCAAATTAGAAATGAAAGAGGGGAAATTACAACTGATACCCACAGAAATACAAAGGATCATACAAGAATACTATGAAGGCCTCTATGCCACCAAATTTTGCAACCTAGAAGTAATGGACAAGTTTTTAGAAACATATAGTCTACCTTGACTGAATCAAGAAGAACTGGATGATCTAAACAGACCAATCAACAGTAAGGATGTTTAAACAATCATCAAAAACCTTCCCAAAAGCAAGAGTCCAGGACCAGATGGTCTCACTAATGAATTTTACCAGGCATTCAAAAAGGAACTAACACACCTATCCTCCTCAAACTTTTCCAAAAAATTGTAGAAGAGGCAACACTTTCCAACTCATTTTACTAGGCCAACATTACCCTAATACCAAAGCCTGGTAAGGACAACTAAAAAAAAAAAAAAGAGAGAGAGAGAGAGAGAAAGAAAACTAAACACCAGTATTTCTGATGAGCACAGATACAAAAATCCTAAACAGAATACTAGCAAATAGAATATAAATTATAGACCTTGGGTTCATAGAGCACTTTATGTACTTGACCCCAAAAGCAAGGGAAGTAAAAGCAAAAATAAATGAATGGGACTATACCAAACTAAAAAGCTTCTACATAGTAAAGGACACCATCTACAAAGTAAAAAGGAAACCAGCCAAATGGGAGAAAATATTTGCAAACAATGCCTCTGATAAGGGGGTTAATATCAAAAAATACATAAAGAACTCATATAACTCAACAACAAAAATACAATCCAATTCAAAAATGGGCAGAAGACCTAAACAGACACTTCTCCTATGAAGACATACAAACAGCCAACAGAGACATGAAAAAATGCTCAGCTTCACTAGCAATTAGGGAAATGCAAATTAAAACCAAAATGAGATACCATCTCACACCTGTTAGAATGGCTATAATCAACAAGACAAGGAATAACAAGTGCTGGAGAAGCTGTGGAGAAAAAGAAACCCTCATACACTGCTTGTGTGAATATAAACTGGTACAGCCACTATGGAAGGCAGTGTGGAAATTCCTCAAAAAACCAGGAATGGAATTGCCATATGACCCAGTAACCCCAGTCCTGGGTATCTGCCCCAAAACCTTGAAAACCTCAATCTGCAAAGATATATGTACCCCAATGTTCATCACAGCACTGTTCATGCTGGCCAAGTCGTGGAAACCACCAAAGTATCCTTTGATAGATAACTGGGTAAAGAAGTTGTGGAACATTTACACAATGGCATACTATTCAGCGATAAGAAAAGATGAAATACAGCCATTTGTGACAACATGGATGGACTTTGAAACCATTTTATTAAGTGAAATAAGTCAGACTGAAAGAATCAAGAAACATGACCTCATTTATAGGTGGAATATAAATCTGAAAGTAACAAATTAACAAAAACTCAAGGACACAGTCAATAGTTTTGTGGTTATCTGAGGGTAAAGGGGAAGGTGGGTAGGAGAGTGGGGTGGGGGGATAGGGTAGGGAGGGGGCATCAAATATATGGTGATAGAAAGAGAGCTGACTCTGGGTGGTGAGCACATAATGCAATGCATAGACAATGTAATGTAGAACTGTATACCTGTAAACAATGTAATTGTTATCAACCAGTGTCACCCCAATAAACTTAACAATATAAAAAATAAATAAATAAAGCTAATATTTTCTTATTTATTTTATGTTTGGATGATCTGTCCATTGCTGTCAAGGGGGTTTTAAGTCCCCTACTAGAATTGTGGGTTTGTCAGTTTCTCCTTTTAGATATTAGTAGTTGCTTTATAGATTTTGGTGCTTCTTGGGTGGGGGCATATATTTTAATAAGTGTCATGTATTCTTGTATTATCCCCTTTATCATAAAATGTGCATATTTTTCTCTTACTATCTTTTTGATCCTGAAATCTGCTTTGCCAGATATAAGTATGGCTAAACCTGCTTTTCTCTGGATGCCATTTGCTTGAAGTATTTTTTCCACCCTTTCACTTTGACTCTCTGTTTGTCCTTGTGACTGAGGTATGTCTCTTGGAGACAGCATAAGGTTGGGTTTTATTTTTTAATCCAGTTTGGTACTCTTTGTCTTTTTATTGGCAAGTTTAGTCCATTTACATTTAGGGTGATGATTGATATATGAGGATTTCCTATAGCCATTTTATCTGTTTTCTGGTAGCTCAATTTTTCAATTGCTTCTTTGCTTTTTTATTTCTGTCATTTATTATAGTTTGATGGTATTTGTAATTGTTTTTTCTCTCTCTCTCTTTTGTTATGTGTCCCAGTTCTAAGTTCCTTTTGAATGGTTACCATGAAATTTATGTAAAAGTAAGTTTCATTTATGCAGTGGTTCATTTTCTTTATGATGGTTCCTGTCTATTCTCTTTGGAAGTTTAAACCTTTACTTCCTCCCCTTTTATGTTTTTGTTGCTCCAGTTTATCCCTATTTATATTTACTTTTTGTTTTATGTCCAGCAGCCTCCTTCAGTGTTCTTGAAATGCCAGCCTTGAGCTGGGGAATTCTCTCAGTTTTTCTGTATGACTGAAAAGGTCTTTCTTTATTCCTCCTTCATATCTAAAGGATAATTTTGTTAGGTAGATGATTCTTGGCTGGTAATTCCTCTCCTTCGGTATTTTGAATACTTGATTCCACTTCCTTCTGACTTGTAGAGTTTCTGTTGAGAAACCTGATGATAGTCTGATGGGCTTTCCTTTATAGGTTATGGTGGTCTTTTTCTTGGCTGCCTTGATTGTGTCTTTGATCTTTGACATCTTCAACATAATTTGCCTTGGAGAGGGTCTGCTAGGATTTAAGTAGCTAGGGACCCTTTTTCCTTCTTGAATTTGAGCTTCCACTTCTTCCCATAGATTTGAGTTCTCATCTACTATTTGTCTGAGCAAACTCTCTGTGCCCATCTCATCCTCTGCTCCCTCCAAAATACTTGATATACTGTGTTACTCTTTCTAATGGAGTCAGATAATTCTTGTAGCAGTCTTTCAGTTCTTTTAGCTCTCAGGTCTCTCTTCCTTCTGTGACATTTCCAGATTTCTGTCTTTGATTTCACTCATTCTTTTCTCCATCTGGACAGCTCTGCTTCCGATGCTAGCAGTTTCACTTTTCATTTCTTTTATTGTTATCTCCAGAATTTCTATTTGCTTCTTTTTAATAGTTTCAATTTCTTTGTTTTGGTTGTAGATTTCCTTTTTGAGATCACTTAGCTTCCTCTGCATACTCCACCAATTTTCTTTGATTTCTTTGAGTGTTTTCATAATTGCAGTCTTGAATTCTAGTATTCAGATCATATATTCCCATATCTTTAAGTTCCTTTTCTGGAGATTCGTCATTTTTGTTCTGAGTACCTTTGTTGACTAGGGTACTCTTTGCTATTGGAGTGTTTCTCTTCCTGGGCATAAGGAATGTTCCCCTGGTAGAAGAGAAGAGATACTTCTTTCACTTCTTGGTCGGTGTTACTGCAGTGTGTTACAATATTTTCTTTTGGTTATTTGGTCTCACAGTGGGAGACTTCCTAGAAGGTGGGCTTCTCTTTGATTCAGTCGACTTGGTCTCTCTGTGCCTCCTCTTTGGGAAGATATGGTTGGCCCTGGTACTCTATGCTACAAGATCCCACTGCAGTCAGAAGCAGCCACGCCCATGATTCACTGTTTTCCTGGATTCCTCTGCCTGGCGGGAAGGGTGGGGGTGGGGTTTCTTGGAATAGGCACGGGTCTGTTTTCAGCAGAGAGTAATGGCTTCCCAGCTGCAGCTGAGCGAATACAGGCACTGGGTGGAGGTGCAGGGGAGAACCTTGGAAGAGAACAAGGGGAAGCAGCCTGGTTCTCTGTCCAGAGCCCCGCAGTACTCCAGCTGGGGCCCCACTTCATCGAGGGCCACTCTACATTCCAGTTCCCGATACTCTACTACTGCCAGCACTCCAGCCACCGGGACGCGTTTCGGCCACCCACTTCCTGCTGTGATTGGCGGCGTTTCGTTCTGCGGACCCCACACTCCAGCCACCCCACCCATGCTCCGGCAGCTGGACCCCCGCTCTGGTCACCTGCGCCGATCTGCGGCTGCCGCGGATGCCACGCTGTGGCCTCCTGCCCCGCGCTATGGCTGCCCACGCCAGGCAATGGCTGCCTTCCCTGCAGTCCTGCCGCGGCCTCATGCTACAGCCAGCCGTGCCGGCTTCTGCCACCTGCCCCGCATTCTGGCTGCCCATGCCGCGCCTTTTGCCCACTCTAGGCCTCCAACCCGCCCGGAGTCGTCCTGCATCTCGACGTATGGCCCCATGCTCTCACCTCCGTCTGTCTTCTACCCGTCTGCCGGTCGTTCCCTGGGTGGGTCACACGGTAGGTCTCCAGGTCGTGGCGCAGCTTGTCTCCACACCTTGTCTCCGCACCGTTTCCGTTCCTTCTATCTCTGCTCGCCTCCTTTCTTCTGGCTTTAGGTAATTTCTTGTGATGAGTGGGTCTCAGCTGAGGCTCGGTGTTGCTTAGTTGTTCAATTTGTTCTTTCCAGGAGAGGTTTCAAGAGCGCCTCTCACTCCGCCATCTTAATGACGTCTGCATTTTACTTCTATGCGAAAATAAAGTGCTTATTTTTACTTTGTGATTTTTGGTTAAACTCATTTATGGTTCTGTGAATCTCCATCAGAAAAAAAGTAGTAGTCTTATAGTAATTACAGTAATATATTAGCACATTATACTTGTTTTGTGTTTGTGTTTCAGAATAGATTCTGACAAAACCACATCCGGTCTTTCAACATTTTTTTGTCATGATGGTTGTTGCCAAGTCTGTCGTATTTGCCTTTGCATTGAGGTTGTCCACTTTAAATTATAATTATTTTCCTCATATAGGTTCTCTCTCTCTCAGGAGGTCTAAAGCAAACAAAAAAATTTTATGATGATGTTAATCTATAATGCAGCTCATCTCATTTATCATTACCAGTAATAGAAATCTGGAACTTAAAAGTCCATTATGCTTTATACATTTAGAGTTTGAGGTGACAGTGGGATATCGAAATGCAAATGTCCATTTAGCAGTTGGAGAATTAGATACCAAATTACTGAGATGAGAACGATTATACTTACCCTTCATAGAGAAAGTCTTAGAATGAAAATTAGAACTTGTCGTTGTTCCTCAGTTGTTAACCCTCCAGTGCTTGCCTAATTCACTAAGAGTAAAGCTGCAGTTCTTAAAATGGTTTTTTTTTTTATATCTTTTTATATTTATAGAGAGTAATTATTTTATCTTCAGTGCATATTTATTTTTATTTTACTTTTGACAGAGAGAGAGAGAGACAGAGACAGCTAGAGAACCGAACTGTGGGAACTCCCCAGTTCAGCATGTGGGTCCGCCTGGGCCGGAGCCGGGATTCGATCCTCGGTCCTCGGGGCCTCAAAGCGAGCGCTCAACCCACTGAGCCGTCCCGGCTTTCCCTAAAATGGTTTTTAAGGCCTTACGTGATGTAGCCTCCCATTATCACTTTGATCTCATCTCCTGTTCCCTTTACTCCCAAGTTCCAGACACTGATCTCTCTCATGTTTCTCAAAAAAAAAAAAAAGAAAAAGAGAAAAGCATAGTTATACTCTGGCCTTAAGGCCTCACTTACATCCTTCCCTTTTCCCCTGCCTGGAGTACTCTTCCTCCAGATATTTGCTCTCCCTCACTTCCTTCTAGTCTTTGATCATATCTCACCTTCTCAGTAAAGCCTTTCCAAACTACTTAAAATTGATGCCCCTCTCTTTCCATATACCTAAGCCTCTTTTGTTGCCTCATTTTTCTACATGGCAATTATCATCTTCTATTACACTCTTTGACTTTTTATTTATTGTTTCTCCCCGTCACAATAGAATGAAACTCTATGAAGATAGTGATTTTTATAAATTTTATTTACAGCTGTATTCTCAGTATCTACCTAAAATGGAGGCTGGCTTATAGTAGGAGCTCAATAAATATTCATTGCTAAGTTAAGTTGAGCTATCCACATTGAGATGAATTTTAATTTTTCTGACTAATGTTACCTTTGCTAGAAACATGGGATATCACCAAGGATTTTATTTTTAAAGTCTTTCCTTAACATTGAAACTAAAATTAATATAGTCTATATGTGTGCATATAGAGATTATATGTCGTGTACAGCATATAATCTGTTTATAGATTTATAATTATGATATGTAACCTATAAAAACTTGATTTATAATGTATGATATATAACCAATAAACACTTGATTGGACGGGTATTTGATGACTCATTCACCAAACTCTGTAATGGATACACAATAGATTAGAGCTGCTGCAAACTTTGTATATTATGTTAAGGAGGTTGAATGTTGCCCTGTGATCAGTAAGAATTTAGTGAAGAATTTTAGGCAAGGGATTGACATGATCAGACTTAGATTTTTTAAAGATTTATTTTATTGATTTTTGACAGAGACAGAGAGACGGGGGAGGGCCCAGAGCAGTCTCCATAGTTGACAGCATTAGCCTTCCACATAATTTCACTCCACAGGTGGGCACAGGGCTGTGCAGGGCAGGAACTAGGCCAGGAGCCTCCCACATAGGTCCAGGCAAGAACTGAACTGGGGGCACACCCCAGCCTAACATGTGGGTCCGCATGGGCCAGAGCCGGGACTCGATCCTCGGTCCCTGGGGCCTCAAAGCAAGCACTTAACCCTCTGAGCGATCCCAGCTTTCCCTTAGATCAGGGGTCTCCAAACTACGGCCTGCGGGCCGCATCCGGCCCTCGAAGCCCTCTCATCTGGCCCGTGGAGATCTTTTTATCTGAATAAAACAATATTAAATAATTAAAAACAACATCTATGTTTTGATTCTTTTTTATTTGGACCTTGAGTGTGTAGTCGGCCCCCAAACTGCTGTTTGATAGTTAATGTGGCCCGCGGGCTGAAAAGTTTGGAGACCCCTGCCTTAGATTTTTGATAGCCTATTCTGATTGCTCAAGGAGACCATCTGGGAAGCTATTTTAGTGGTCCAGCAAGAGATGACAAAAAATATGAGGAAGGGATAGATTTTAGAAATACGTTGTGTTTTTTTTTAAGTTTTATTTATTTTTGACAGAGACAGAGAGACAGAGACAGAGAGAGAACTGAACTGGGGGAACTCCCCAGCTCAGCACATGGTTCCACATGGGCTGGGGCTGGGATTCGATCCCCATTCCCCGGCGCTGCAAAGTGAGCACTCAACCCACCGAGCCATCCCGGCCTCCCCATTAGAAATATGTTGTAAATGAAAATTGATGAATTTTGGTATTTGCTTGCATGTGGCGTATATGGGAAGACTTCAGTGTACCAATGAAGGGGAAAAAAATATGTGAGGAAGAGGTTGTAAGTTCATTGTGGAAAATTGAATTTGTAGTGCCTGTATGACATCTGGATAGAGGTATCTGGTGAGGACTTGGATTATGGGTCTGAGACCCAGGAAATTTGGCCTGGAGATGGAGATTGGGGAGTAAACAGTACAGAGATGTTTTTGAAACCATGTTGAATGAGTGTTAACCCATAATAACGTATAGTATGAGGAAAATGAGATGCCCAAGACAGTAGAACCATGAGGAATTCTACCCCTTGCCCCCAAATTGGGCAAAAAGTACTAAGAACAAGGTAAGAAGAAAACCACACTAATTCTAATCCATCAGGTTATGGCTTAAAATATCACTTCTTCAGAGAAGCCTGATTGTGCCCCCAATTAAAATTAGGTCTCCTCTGTTGGTTTTTTTTTTTTTCTATGAACCTTATTCTTTTCCTTTATAACTTTTATCACAATTTAAAATTATTTATATTTTTTGTGTTTTAACGGTTTATGTCTCCTACTCTATGAAGGCAGGAATGCTGTTTGCTGTTCACTATTTACTCAGCTGCTAGTTCAGTGCCTGATGCTTGAAATATCAGTTAAGTAAATGAAGGAACTGTGGGATCATAGAAGACAATGGATGACAGTGTTTCCAGAAGGAAACATTTCAAATGCTACTCTAAGTCTGCTAAAATAATAATAGCACATATTGAGCACTAATTAATGAAGGAATAAAAGGTGTTCATTATACTCATATTTATCAAAGAAGAAGTATGGGATGAGTTACCCAGTGAGTGAACACTACCTCTGCCCACCTCACCACCACTTCTTGCAACTAAGGAGCTCTCTGTCTCAAAGAGAGTTAATAACAATAGCCAGCATTCCTCAGGAATTTACAGTGCATTCTTTTTTTAAATTAAATTTATTGGCGTGACATTGGTTAGTATAGTAAGGTTATATAGTTCCAGGTGTACAGTTCTAAAATACTCATGAGCTCACCACCCAGAATCAGGGTTTTTTTTCCCATCACCATATACTTGCCTTCTTTACATGTACTATTTCATTCAATTCTCATAAAAATGTAACGCTAGGTAAGTATAATTATTACCCCTATGTTACAGGTGAGGATTTAGGTTTAAGGAGATTATTCACTTTGCCCAAGAATAGATAGGTAGTGGTTGAGCCATGATTTAAACAAGGCCTTTTCTGACCCCAAAGCCCATGCATTTGACCACCATGCTCCAGTAGGAGGGATCCAGTGGATTCCTCATCAAGGAAGTGATATTTTGAAAATAATATTTGAACAGGAGTGGTTTTGCTGCTGTTTATAGGACAGATTAGAAGTACAAGTAACTGGAATTGGGAAACAAGTTAAAAATGGATATACATTTATCTATAATGAAGTATTTGGTTCCAAACTAGAGTCATAGCTATATCTGAGAAGGAAGGAGGGGACAATCTAAGATCTCTTATTAAAGAAGACTTGACAGGACATGGATACTAATTAGAAATGAAGAGTGAAAGAGAAAAAAAAAATTGCAAGGTTGCAATCCTAGAAGTTGGAAATTTTCATGAGCTTCTAATATGGAGAAGTCAGAAATGTTCCTTTTTGGTTGCATGAAATAAATTTATGATTAGATTCTTAAGTATGATTTGTAAACTGAAAAGAGGATATGACAATTTTTGGTATTGAAAAAGTGCTAGAGACTAAGTTTTAGGACTAGAGAAAAAGGATTTACTCAGACATATTAAAGTCATGTGAGAGATTCTTATGGGTCTCAACATTGTTTTTAATGAACTTTATCAGTGGGCTATCAACATATAGTGCTGTACTTGTTTAATAATTTTAGAATTTAAAGAAAAGTTAAAGGTTCTTTTCATTCAACAAGGGTAGACGGTGTGAAAGAATGGAGAAGTATGACTCTGTCCTTTGGCCTTGATAAAATTCAAGTATAAGATCAGGAATAGGGTTCTGAGTTTCATTCTACAGAGAATAGTGGTTGATAAGGACAGATCAGAGGGGATCATTAAGTCCATTCACCAGCTGCCACAACACGTGAGAGAGAAACCTGGCTGGCGTGTGTTAGGAGAAATAACTTTGTGTTCTCTGGCATCTACACCAAGATTTTAACATAAGTAAACATTTGATCTTTGTCGCTTAGCTACGTAAACACAAAGTTAGGAGTATTATAGAATTTGGAGTTGTAAGTACCAAATCTAGTCCATTGATTTAACTTTGATCATATATATATTATTTATTTTCCTGTCAGTATAGATGGCAAACATTATGGGTAGGTATTTTAAATCTTTTTCAAAGTCAAGTCTAAAATAAATATAGAAAATAATTTCTCTGACTCCCACTTAACACATTCAGTTTTTTACATTTACATATAAAAGTGATTTCTTTCTTTTTGAAAAAATATTTTAGTATTTTCATTCTAACAATATTTTAATCCTAATGATCTTTCTGATTTCATAAAGGATTATTAATTTTATTTTACAGAATCAGAAAAGAAAATGTAAAAACATTAAATAGCTAACGATTCCTGTGCTTTTGTGTAGATGTGGATTCTTCTGTGTTGGCTATAATTATCTATTCATTGAGAGACTACAATGTTTAGATAATTTCTAACACAAGGTGCTTTGTCCTCCCCTGTGGTTGGCAGTTTCCTCAGGGTAGATTTCTTATTATTGTTACTTCTTTTTAGGTGTGAATTTTTTCAACATGAGTGGCCTCGGGGACAGTTCATCCGACCCTGCTAACCCGGACTCACATAAGAGAAAAGGATCGCCATGTGACACACTGGCATCAAGGTGGTAACACTCTTTTCTTACTCTGTTTCTGGAACAGCTGCTCTGTGATTTTCATTGCCATTTTAGAGCTTTTGCTTCATATATGCCAAATTTACTGGCCTTCTTTGAGTCCCTCATACTCACCACGTTCTCTTCCTTCCCCAGAGCCCTTACACATGCTGCTCTCTCAATCCAGCTTGCTCCCTCTAGAGTTCCTGTAGTCAACAGTTATATGTACTTCCTTAAAGGGAGTCTTCTCTTCCTTTCATAACTTATTATGTCATATCTCCCTCCTTCATATATGTGTCTCACATATTTTTATAGCTCTAATTCATAATTTCAGGATTTTAGTAGTTTGTGTGATTATTTAATGAACCCCTGGCTTCTCTACTACATTCTATGCTGCCATTTGGTAAGGATCTTTTCTCTTCTTGTTCACCATTTTATCCTTACTTCCTAGCAGTGTGTAGCTTACCGGTATATAAAAGGCACAGTAAGTATTTTTCAAATGAATAAATAAGTACATTGTTAATCTTTAACTGCTATCTTAGAACATTATGGTATTAGTGGAACTAAAAAATATATTGTTATGATATCAGGATTTTAAAGAATGATTATTTGTGGAATTAAATATTTGTATGCTTTAAGGAATGTGATCACCTTAAATAGGCTGAAAGAGAATTATTGTTAAAGGAGACTCAGAAAGGATTTTAACAGGAGAGTGCCATGACTCCAAGCTAGAGAAAGGAAAGTAAACATTTTTCTTACATTTCAGACTGTCATAGAAAGATGATAACCTTAGTACTAATAATCAATGGTAGGTGTCCAGGTGTTAGGAGGAATGTTGATAGCAAGATACAGTCTGGATTTGTGATGTCAAAATTAATGTTAATTTCTGTAAAGTTAGTCCTTTTTTTTTTTTTTCATTAAATTTTTTTCAATGAGGTTTTACTTAAATCCAATCTTTTTTTTTTTTTAATATATTTTTATTTTTTATTTTTTTTTATTTTTGACAGAGAGAGAGAGAGAGAACTGAACCGGGGGAGCTCCCAGTTCAGCACATGGTTCAGCACATGGTTCAGCACAGGCTGGGGCCGGGATTTGATCCTTGGTCCCTGGCTCTGCAAAGTGAGCGCTTAACCCACTGAGCCATCCCGGCTTCCCCAAGTTAGTCCTCCTTAAAGGAAGACTTAAGAATAAATAAAACTGTCTTTTACATTTAATATTTTATTTGGAGAAATTTTTTAAATCTGTAAAAGTATAGAGACTAGGAAACTATATACCCACCACATATAATTGATAATATGTTTCTGTATTGCTAGTATTCTTTTAATGTTTTATCATATTTGAATAGCCTTGTCTAAGTAAAAGTAGTAAAACAGTTCATGAATAAATTGGCTAATCTGCAATTAATTCCTCCACTCTCTTTTTAATAAATATGTAAGTATCTGTGAGCAATATAGAATGTTTATAAACTTACATATTGTATAATACTGTATGTATTTTTCTACAGTACACTTCTGTCAGCATGGATCTTGAAATATAAATATACATAGACTTATTCAGTCCTGTTGCCTTTTAATATTATGTGAATGTACCACATTTGAAAAAATCCTTATCTCTGTGAATAGACATTCTCTATAAACAACCTTTTTGTTACAAATTTTTGTTCTTAAAGCGCACTGCAGCGAACATCTTCATATATACCCCCTATTTTATACTAAATAAGAGTGTCTTTAGGATCTGTGCACGTTTTCATGTTAACTAAGTAATCACCATGTTGTTTTTCAAATGACAAGCATTGCGAGTTCTTTTTTTCTCACAACCTTACCCACACTGTTTCCTCCTCGCTTTAACTTTTTCTCAGTCTGATGGTGTAGAGTTATAGTCTTAAGTACATTTCCCTGATAACTAGATAAGTTGATCATAATTTTTGTTTTATATTATCCATTATGTTTTCCCCTTCTGTGAATTTCTTGGTTGTATCTTTTGCCTGTATTCCTGCTAGGTTGTCAGTCCTTTCCCTTTTATTTGTAAAAGTTATATTTAATTTTCTAGTTAGTATTCTTTTTTGCTTATATTTAATACAAATAACTTCTCCAAGTCTCTTTAACACTATTTATTGTGTTTGTTGACATACCATAGAACCTTAGTTTTTCATGTGTCAAGCTTTTGGGGGTCTTATTTAAGAATATTTTTCTCTACTTCAATGCCTTAATGTATTTTTATGTATTTTTAGAGTTTGAATTAACATGGAATTTACTTTTGTGTATGATAGACTGTAGGCACTAATTTTAGTTTTTCCCCCATATAGAATATCAGTAGTTATGACCCTGTCCTCGCCTTGCTTTTATGCTGTTACCTTTATTATAGACCAAGTCCCTGCATAGATGGGGATCTGGTTCTGAACTTTCTTAAGATAGTACCCTTCATACTGAGCAATAGGGTGAGTCACACTTGTTATTTTCCAAATTGTTTTCCCTGTTCTTGACCCTTTATGCTTCCATACAGATTTAGAGTTCCTTTTTTAAGTTTCTCCTGAAAAAATAATCCTGCTGGGATTGGGGTTAGAATTTTGTTTACTTTTATAGATGATATTAAGGAGAATTGACATTTTTTTTCTAGGCTCTAGATTGTAGAGTGTTCTTATTTTGTGGATATAAAGACTTCATTTTTTCAAATCTTCAGTAATAACTTATAATTTTTCCCGCGCATGCCTAGCCCATCTTTAGTTAGATATATTCTAGGGTACCTTAGAATTTTTACTACTTTTAGGAATAGTATCATTTTGTCTATTGCGTTTTCTAATTGGCAGTTATTAATATATATAGGAATGCTAATGACTTGGAAGTACTGATCTCACATTCACCCATTGTTCTAAACTTCCATATTTTTAAAGTGTTTATTTGTAGATCTTACTTGCTTTTTTTGTGTATGTATAATCACAACACAAATATAAAAATATATTTTTCTCTTCTTAGATATCATAAAGATAATTATTGCATGTTTGCTTTAAAAATATTCGAAAGTATTATCTTCAGGTTGATAAGTATGGGCTTCAGTTTTTAAAAAGTGATATATATTTTTTTCTTTTCATTACATATTATAACACAGATGAAGTACAATAGAATTGTACACATGAAACCTATGTAATTTTTACTAACCAATGTCATTCTAATAAAGTTAACAAAAATAAAGTGATATTTTTGATATGGTAAACTAAAATTTGTGATTCTGAAACTGGTTTAGTTTGTGTATGAACCACCTTGTGGTGTTTCTTTTGTTTTGTAATTATATTTTATCTCCCTAAACAGATTGTGAAGTCAGTCTTAAGGAGTATAAGCTAGACCTCAGGATATTGCCAACCCTTTGTACAGAGCCCTGGGTAGGAAGGTTTCTCAGTAATTGTTGGGGCAAGTTGTCTTTTTTCTCCTTCCTATTATCTCTTCCCCATTCCTTAACTATTCTAGGAGAATGAGGATTAAAATGCTAAGCTTAAAATGGTGGGCAGCTGTGCCTTATGCTTGTTTTAACATTTTCAATTCAATGCAACAAGTGCTTATTAAATGCCTCCTATTCAACAAGCACCATGTATTCGATGTTAAAAGGGTATAAGTAAAGTGTGAGACATGTTTTCTGTGTTCAAGAAGCTTACAAATGTTGTCATGCTATTCATTCTTCTTAAACCAAGCTTGTCCAACATCCACAGGCCGCATGTGGCCCTGGACAACTTTGAATGAGGCCCAACACAAATTCGTAAACTTTCTTAAAACATTATGAAATTGTTCTACAATTTTCTTTTTAGCTCATCAGTTATTGTTAGTGTAAGTGTACCTTACATGTGGCCTAAGACAATTCTTCCATTGTGACCCAGGGAAGTCAAAAGGTTGGACACCCCATGACTTAAACCCTTCTCAGCTCTCCATTGCCCTGAAAATAATGAAAATCAAAGTGATGATAGATAACAATTATTGAGCTGATAGTATATGCCAGCAACTCTGCTAGGCATTTCACATGTATCATCTTTCTTAATCCTCACAAAATCCTAGGAGGTAATTAATGTCATTATCCCTTTTTTGCAGATAAGGAAATTGAAGCTTAGAGACGTTAATTGTTAAGTAGCTTGTCCAATGTTGCACAGCTAGTAAATGACAGGAAGTTTGAACTTTTGCTTTTAAGCAATGTATCATGCTCTTTGTCATGGCATGAAAGAGCCCTTGTGATCTGGTTTGGATCTCTTCTCTATCCTCGTTTATCATCTGTACTTAAGTACTTGTAGGTTAACTTGACATTTTCACTCTCACTTTTACTTTTGAGAGAGCTGTTTTTTGTTGATTTTTTTAATTTTAGGAAACAAATGTCTCCCAACTACTAGGTTTAGACGTCTTATTCTCTAGGCCTAGGGTCCATCTCTATGCTTCTGTTGTATTACAATATTGTCATTTGGTATGGTAATGGCCTATTTCCTTTTCTGTTTTCCTACTAATTGAGGGCTAAGTCTACACCTGGATCCCCAGGACACAGTACATGGTTGTCTGACACATAAAACTAGAGAAGTATTTGTTGAAAAACTGTCAAAAGAAAAAAAAGAAAAGATTACAGAAGCAGTTCACTCAGTAGCACTAACTATGCAATATAAATGGAAATAAAGTAGATTAGGAGAAATGTAAGTTGCCCAAAGTAATAAAGAAAGTCTTCTTTTCCATTACAGTAGAATTTTATTGTCTTCTCCATTTCTCCTGCAGTTTTTTTTTAAATATTTATTTATTGTTTTTGACACAGAGAGAGAGAGAGAGAGATACAGAGTCAGAGACAGACAGAAGGGGGAGGGCCCCGAACAGTCTCCATAGTTGCACATCATTGGTTTTTCCACATAGTTTCATTCCACAGTTGGGTGCGGGGCTGCACAGGTCAGGAGCTGGGCTGGGGTCTTACCCCGGTGAGAACTGAACTGGGGGCACTCCCCAGTTCAGCATATGGGTCCGCATGGGCCGGGACCAGGATTCGATCCTCGGTCCCCGGGGCTGCAAAGTGAGCATCTAACCCACTGAGCCATCCCGGCTTCCCCTACAGTTTTGACTATTTGAATATATCTGCTCATTTTCTGTCCTGGCTTATTAGTTACTTTATTTCATGGTGATTTTCCTACTCTCATTTTTATTTTATAGACACTCCACCATTTCATTACTTATAGCTTCCTCTTTTACCTCTCTGCCTGTTCTACTTGCTCTATCATTTTTTATTTTAAATGAAGATTTATTTTTATTGTTTTTGACAGAGAGAGATACAGAGACAGAGATAGAGAGAAGGGGGAGGGCCCAGAACAGTCTTTATAGTTGCACATCATCAGTTTTTCCACATAGTTTCATTCCACAGTTGGGTGCGGGGCTGCACAGGGTAGGAACTGGGCCGGGGTCTCACCCTGGTGAGAACCCAACTGGGGGCACTCCCCAGTTCAGCATATGGGTCCATATAGCCCAGGGCCAGGATTTGATCCTCGGTCCCCAGGGCTGCAAAGTGAGTGCTTAACCCACTGAGCCATCCCGGTTTCCCCTTGTTCCATCACTTTTATTTTACTTTTCCTCTCTAGTGGTTTTAAGCACTTCAGTTTTACACAGAAGATAATATCAAAAACAGATTTGGGGGGAAGCCAGGATGGCTCAGTGGGTTAAGCGCTCACTTTGCAGCGCCAGGGACCAAGGATCGAATCCCGGCGCTGGCCCGTGCGGAACCATGTTCTGAACTGGAAGCTCCCCCAGTTCGGTTCTCTCTCTGTCTCTGTATCTGTATCTCTCTCTCTCTCTCTCTCTCTCTCTCTCTCTGTCAAAAATAAATAATAAAAAATATATATATATATTTAAAAAACAGATTTGGGAGTCCTAGTAAGTAAATCCAATTGACTCATGTTGAAATTTAGACCCATATATTTAAACAGATCATAGTTTAGATTGTATTTATTAAATAAGTCTAATATCAGTTAGTTTCTCTAACATAAAAGCAAATGTGCTCAAAAACACTATCAGGTTGAGCTACAGTTCTCTAAAACCTTGTATATTTCAAAATGTATGTAACTCATTGTCTTTATGATTAGTTTTCAATGTCTTGATAAGAAATTTGTCAAAATATATTGCTGCGTGTACTTGCTGTGGAAGTTGTAACAGTTTCACTAGGTAAAATAAGACTAATTCCTTAATGAAAGATTTAAAAGATAAAGAATGTGGGATTATTACAGGTT
Source organism: Craseonycteris thonglongyai (assembly GCA_004027555.1). NCBI lineage: Eukaryota > Metazoa > Chordata > Mammalia > Chiroptera > Craseonycteridae > Craseonycteris > Craseonycteris thonglongyai. Next base: position 74,999 of record PVKE010000535.1, on the reverse strand, counting down.
TAAAATTTGGTTTTGGGGAAGCTGGGATGGTTCAGTGGCTAAGTGCTTGCTTTGCAGCCCCTGGGGGCTGAGGATCGAAACCTGGCCCCAGTCTGTTCAGACCCGTATGCTGCACTGGGGTGTAGTTCCCGTGTGTGAAGCCCCGCCTTCATTTCTCAGCTCCCTCCCCCAACCAGTTCAGCCCCTGGCTCGAGTGGGCTTGCCTCCCATGCTGGGAGGCCCTCAGCCCAGTTCCTGCCCTGAGCAGCCTCCACCTGCCTGTGTGGAATGAAACCATGTTAAAAACTGATGATGTATAACTATGGAGACTGCTCTGGGCCCTCCCCCTTCTCTCTGTCTCTCTCAAAAACAATAAAATAAAAAAAAAATAAAATAAAATTTGGTTTTGTTTTGGGATGTGTGCCATTAGTACTATTTTGTTTTATATAAGTAAATACATTTGATTAGTTGACTTGGTTCACACTTTTATAGTCCTTTTATTAAGAAAAGTAAATGGTATTTTAATTGTTGCCAATTATGAGCTTTTATACAACCTGTCTTTCCCTCTTTTTACCTTTTTTTTTTTTACCACTTTTACATACATCCAAATGGTTTTGATTATTTCTTATAAAACAGAGCTACCTGACCAATCTTTCTTATTCTAATATGATAATAAAAGTCATTTCAAAGTAACACTTTACTGTCTTTGTATGTGTTACAAAAAGCAAATTGTATGATGAGTTGGCTAAATAAGCCACGGATAAAGACTGGAAAACAAAAATGAATCATATTCGTTCAACACATTTGAGTGAATATAAAGTGCTAGTTTTCACTGTTATTCTTTGTTCTCATTATTTTGCTTTAAAATAAATCAAGTTTGATTTTATTATATTTGTGAGACCATATTAAATAGGTGGTATTTCAGTTTTTTAGAACTAAATTGTATACTAAACATTTTGTACTCTGTACCTTGGTCTTTAATTATTGATTTCTTATTTTACTGTTTGGATAGATACTTTTTTCTTTTTGATGAGGTCAACTAGTAGTCTAATCATTACAATAATCAAGAGTTTATTATTTCTAATTATAACTTATTTGAACTCTAGTACAATTAACCTGCTTAATTTATAGCAAGGTTATTTGAAAATTCAGATTTTCTATTTTAAGGAGGTATTACTTGGAACATAAACTAATTCCAAATGTAAATAGTATATGCACTGTTTCCTTCCCTTTAATATCTACTATTAATTGGTTATTAAATAGTTGATGTATATATATCATTGAGGAATACATCTGTGACAGCAATCATTCTCTTTTATGTATTTTAATCAGAATTCTTTTTTGCACTTTGGTATTTTGTAATATCTATTTTTTAGATATGAATTTAAATTGTGTCCTAAATCTGGTTTTATATTCTGGATAAAAATCGGGATCTCTCTAAATGTATAAACGTTAAATAACTTGTTCAGAGAAAGAAATACAGTGATAGAAATATACACTAACTGGACTTTCTTTGTGTAACAGCACTGAAAAGAGACGCAGGGAGCAAGAAAATAAATACTTGGAAGAACTAGCTGAGTTATTGTCTGCAAACATCAGCGACATTGATAGCTTGAGTGTAAAACCAGACAAATGCAAGATTTTGAAGAAGACGGTCGATCAGATACAGCTAATGAAGAGAATGGAACAAGGTAAAAAACAAAATTCATGACTGCTTTATTAGGATATTGACAGTATGTGACTTTATTTTTTATTATTAAGAAATTGCATTAAACTTTGTAATTTTGTTAACCATTTTTGTCTAGATGCTATATATTTTTGAAAGTAAATCTGAGAGCCTTCTTGTTAGAACAAAGCAGCTTACTGAGTTAGCTAGTTGCCTTGGGAGGTTATGGGACCCAGTATCATAGGTTGTAGAGTCTGGAGACACAAGTTATGGTGTTGGGCCTGAGGTGCTGGCACAGAGGTGAAAGATGGTAATTCAGTGGTAGGAAAATCCCTCCTTCTGAATAAGTTTGTCTCTACCTGGGCTTTGGGAAAAAACTCTGTGTTCTTATGGTTTATATTTATACTATCCATATTAACTGGGGACCTCACACCACAAAATCCCTGGATTGCCTCCCAGAAACAAAGGGAAAGCACTTTGGAGAAACACTCCCAACACCTGGCCACATGGAATTCCCAGAGAAAAAGTAATTCTGAGCTTGATTTTATACTAAAAATTTATATAACATATGAGGGAATAATCTATGGTGAGTAAGAGCACAAATAACAAAGGGACTAGACCCAAAAGAACTTCAAATTAATAACAGCAGTATGAAAAGACTATAAACAAATTTGAAATGATTAAAGTGATATGACTATAAGATTTTAGAAGTTGGACAATGGCTAGTTAGTGATAACTGATTCAGGAGAAACTGGTACTGTGAGCCTGTAAAAGGGAGAGCCAACAAGAATGGCCCCTTTCTGGGTCTCAGAGCCCTGACAGCCTGGCTCAGAGTCCCTAAGCCAAAGGTAGGAGGATTCCTTTGGGAAAATTGAACAGTCCACAGGAAAAGACACGTAAACATAATGGTTCCCAAATGAAAAATATCAGCTCCTCACCTTGCTCCCGCTCTTCACTCAGCTACCAGCCAGAATTTTAGTTCCCTACTCTTTAATATGAATAAAAGTCTAAATATTTGAGAAAAGCCTGTAATATAAAAGAGAACAAACTAAGCAAACAAACAGAAAAAAGGGAGGAAAATAAAATTTAAAACAGTCTCTAGGAGTCAAAAGGGAAGATATTTTATCCATGAAATAAGAATCAGATGGTATAAAATGAAACATTCAAAACAACAAATAACCCAATTAAAACCAGTCAAATGAATAGACATTGCTCCAAAAAAGATACAAATGACCAGTAAGCACATAAAAAACATGCTTAGTATCACTAGCCATCAGAGAAATGCAAATCAGACCCACAATGAGATACCACTTTACCACCCACAAAACAACATATTGTTCATAAATCATACATATGTGGTTTAATCCTCTTAGTGTTACCTTCTGCCAGCGAGAAATGCAAAGCGTAATTTAATAAAATGTATCACCTTAGGAAAAAAATGTTATGAAGTTATTGTTTTAGATATCCATATGCTGTTTTTTAGCTTTATATAAATTGAATTAGTTAATAATAATACTATTCTTTTACATTGTCTGAAAAAGAAATGTAATTATTTCAGTCATACATCACCACAAGAAAAAATATAATGTTATAGTGCTTTTAACTATGGTCTACATATGAGCTGATATATCAGCCTGCAGCACTTTTAGCCCAAGATGCAAAAGCCAATATATCGGCCCATTGCACTAAAAGGGTTAAGTATAAAAACATGCTTAGAAATTATTATGCTGACCTTGGAATACTAGTTACTTCTGAAAAAGACAGAGGAGGAATGGTGGCAGCTTTAGCTCTATTTGAGTCATTGCATTTATTAAAAAAGGAAAAACCTAAAACAAATAAATGTTAACACCTGTGAAAAATGAATGGTGACTTTGTGAATGTATGCTATGTCATGGTCGGTATTTTTTGGATATTTGAAATATTTCATATTTTAAAGTAAAAAAAAAAAAGAATGTTTATATTCAGTAATACCATATTTGGTTTTTGATGAACTAACAAGTCTGAGACTTAAATAAACTTTTATTTAAGTATGATGCTGTTTTAAGATGATGGATGGATTATTTCAATATCACCTCACAAAAGAACTTCAAATCACTTAGCAGTTACAGTTTTATCAATCAGATCATCATGACATGAATGTGAAAGTTTAGCTAGTTCATGCAGGCTCAGAAAAAGAAAATTCATATGTTCACTGTCTCTTCAGTGACAGTTGATCAAATCAGAAAAGAAATATGGAAGAAATAATTATTCTTTTACAGTTTGTTCATTTCTTAAAAACTTTTGGTGTAAACACTTTTTACACTTGATCTTAGCCAAAAGGCCAAAAAGCAATAGACTTCTTAAAGGGCTATATTTTGTACCATTTTTCTTACTGTGGGAACATTGGACTTTGTAGGTCAGAATTCAAATCATCCCGCCACTTATTTAGTTATATTACTTAGGACACCTTACTTAACCTTTGTGACCCTCAATTTTACCATCCATAAAATGAATACAATTAAGATTAAATGTGAAGTGCCTAGATATTAAATACATGTTATTTGAATTTGAAATAGATGAATCTTTAACTTGTTATTAAGGAAATAAACTCTTTTTGGATGTGTGACTTTTTTTGGTTCTTAAAGAAAAATCAACAGATGATGAAGTACAGAAATCAGACATTTCATCGAGTAGTCAAGGAGTGATAGAAAAGGAATCCTTGGGACCTCTTCTTTTGGAGGTAACTGTTCTCATTGACTCAGAAAGTTATCAAAATATTTGTTCTAGCCAATTTGTTTTTTTCTTTATCTTCTTTTGTGTCTTATATCCAATTAATAAATCATAAAACTAAGTAAAGTTTTAAAGAACTTCAATAATTATTTTATTTTGGAAACTATTTTGGTAGTTGGTAACTATTTCAGAATTAAATGTGAATAATGAACATAACTTTTCATAAAGGCACTCTAGTCAGATAGATGGAAAACTGAAGCCTATTGTATGTCTTTGTCATCTATTTCTGTGGTGTTTAGGACTACTTGGGGAATTAAAATAGAATGATTTAGTTAGCTAGTGCTATCTGTCTGCTATAGAATTTCACTTTTCTCTTTTTAATTGTTAAATTTATTGGGGTGACATTGGTTAGTAAAGATTACATAGGTCCCAGGTGTACAGTTCTATACAGTACATCATCTATGTGTTACATTGTGTGTACACCACCTAGAGTCAGTTATTCAATCACCATATGTTTGATGCCCCTTCCCTTCCCTGCCCCCCTGCTCCCCCCTAGTCTACTGTAGAATTTCACTTTTAATAAAGGATGCCTTACTTTATTACATTAGGTGTTTTCCTGAAACATTTCTGACTAAAAATTTGTTGTTTAGGTAAACATTGTAAGATTCAGAATGTACTATTTTAACAACCCTCTATAAAACATTTTAAAGTAAAGAACTTTTAAACAGTATTTTTACCCCTACTTTTTCTATTTAGTCTGCACTCCCTCTGTTCTCAACACAGATGTTTGGTTTCCAAGCAGGCTCATCACCTTAAATGCTCCCTGTCACACATGAATGTTTAAAAACATATAGATACATGTATATACAAACTTATTCTCCATAATGTATGCTTTTCTGTCTCTAAGCCTAGTTTTATTTATATATATATATATCTTCATTATATACATATATCTATCTGTATACATTATTTTTATATATAAAGCATATAACATATATACTTTATATAAACTCTCTGTATCCTACCTCAAGTCCCTACTTTTTGATGAAGTCTTCGTAACAATTCAAACTTATATAGGTCTCCTTATTTTCTAAATTTGTTATACATATATCCCTATTACCTCAGCTATTTCTGTGTTTTTGTTTTAACCATAATTACCTCTTCCAACACTGCTGATGTGAGAGAACATTCTTAAAACGCAGTTCTTAGCTTTTTTGGTTCCAGAAATACCATGTATTCTCTTTACTTAACCTTTCATTTCTGTGGAAGTGACAACCAAATATGTACTTCTTGCTTTAACCTCTTCCTATGCTTCATTACTATATTTTTGATAGGCTTCTAAATATTTTTTATTCTATTAGCAACTTCTCCCTCAAAATCTAAATTCTTTATTTCCCCTCCATGTCGTACAAATACTTTCTTACTTAGTTCAGACTGTTGGTTTTAATGATTTTTATTAGAGAAACGAGCACATATTTTTTAGAATTGTAAACTATAAAAGACATTGGCCACTGAAACTGGATAGAAACTACTCTCTGAGACAGTGCATATACATGTAACTAGGAGAGAGGGAAGCTCCCCACATGTGATGGACTCTGAATTTTTTATTATATTCATTTCACAACTCATTACATTGATTGTGTGATACATGACTACATTTTGGAAACAATGTTGTAATAAGTACAATAAAAATATTAATGGTAGACTCTAGGTAGTGGACATACAGATGTTCACTACAAAATTCTTCCAACATTGCTGTATTTTGAAAAATTTTAATATAAGCTATTAGAATAAAATTAGTTAAAGAAAGAAAAGTACTTTAGACTCATTTCTCACTTTCACCCCAACTCCCCCCACCCCTTACCAACTTGATCCCTGTCACCATCCCACTACACAACATGATACATGCACTGAATGTCATTAGGTACCGGTAAGCATTTTCAAATATGAAAAAACACATCAAATTAGAAATTCCAAGAACTCAGAATAGAAATGTATTTAACTTCTTGATTTCAAGGGCCAAATAATATTTTTATTTATGAGCTATAGCTTTATGAAACAGACTATAAGATAGAATAGCTAACTTTTGCAAACATCAGAGTTGCCTTCATGGATAACCTTCTCTATTTCTCCTCTGTGTTCCCCAATGTTGTCCTTATTGCCTTAAACTTTACGGAGTCTAATTTAGGGCAGCTGAGAAGAGGTGGTAGAAAAGCCACCATGACATTGTTCCTTGAAGCATCCAGGCTGCAGTCTAGAGCTACACTGTTCAGTAAGAGCCACTAGTCACATTTGGCTATTCTAAGTTAAATAAAATTAAAAATTCAGTGCTTCAGTTTCATTGGCCATATTTAAAGTGCTCAGACCCACATATGGTTAATGACTAGTGTATTGGACAGCATAGACAAAGAACATTTCCCACATTGCAGAAGGTTCTGTTTCACAGTATTGGTCTAAAGGGATTTGCTCAGATGGAAAATCTACACATCTAAAAAGTGACCAAATACCCACCATAATATGAGAAATTCTTACAATACAGTTTCCAATAAATTCTATCCCCCCATCTTTTTTAAACATAAAATAATAGGTAGCATGAGTTAAGAGTGAAGGTATTGGAGGTAATTTTCTCACAAAGAGAGAATGGTATTAGAATTTGTTTATTCAACAAATGTTTGTTACTTGGCCCATAGTAAGTATTCATCAGTACAGGCATTTATTTTTAAGCTCCTCACTTTTTTACTGCTCTTTGCTGTCTAAATTCCTTTGCCTCCTATTTAAAGCTCTGCATAATCTGGCTCTAAAGTTCCTTATTTCCCACTGCTCCCCAAGAAAAATTCTGGTTTTTGTCACAGAGGTTTCCATGCATCTTGCATGTGCATCCAGGCCTCCTTACCTCACTTTATACCATTCCCTACAATGCTATGTGGCTCTTGACACCATTGATCACCTACTATCTCCTCTCTTCTCTGGCTATTGCTCCTCAGCCTCTTTCTCACATTTCTTTCTTTACCTGCCTTTTAGTTAGCATCCTCCTGCATTCCAGCCTTGACTCTTCTTTTTTAAAAAAAGTTTCTGTGCCCATTGCCTGAGAAGTTTTATTTTCATCCATATCTATATGATGTATTCAGATGTGTGTGTATGCGCACATACATGTATATGTAGAATATATAAATTAGGGTTCTCTGGATTTCAAGAAACATACCAGTTCTGACTAAATTAAGTAAATGTGGATTTTTGGGAATACTATTTGGATATCATTGGAGATACTATACAAGGAGAAACTATACAAATGGTCTCTTAAAAGACCCATTTGCGCAATGACATACAGCTAGAATGAATGTATGAGATTTGACAGTTAAGTTCGTGAACTCATCCTAGAAAAAGTGCTACATACCTCATTGCTGAATATCACTATGGTCACCTTTGAAGTAACCCCCTTGGGAAGCTATGCACTGACACTAGCTCCTAATCGACCCTTCAAAGCAATATTGGAATTCTTTTTCTGCAGTGGCCATCAGAGCCATCGTCATACTACCCTTGATGCCCTCAGTGTCAAATGTCTTTCTTTCAGTATTTCCTTTATCTTCCGCTAAAGAAAAAAGTTGCTGGGGTCCAAATCAGTAAGGAGGGTGTTCCAATACAGTTATTTGTTGACTGGCTAAAAACTCCCTCACAGACATTGCTGCTTGAGCTGGTGCATTGTTGTGAGGCAAGAGCCATGAGTTGTTGGAGAAAAGTTAGGTCATTTTTGCCTAACGTTTTCATGCAGCCTTTTTAGCATTACCAGATAGTTAACCTGATTGTCCAGTTAGTTGGTACATATTCATAATGAACAATATGATATCAAAAAGGTTAGTAATATCATTTTGACCCTTGATTTGGACTGATGGAACATTTTGGTCATGGAGAATTGACTGACTTCCATTGTGCACCTTGATGCTTTGTTTCAGGGTCATGTTGGTATTGCTGTGTTTCATCATCAGTGTTAACATGGCCCAAAATATCATCTTGCCTCTCCAAAAGGTCTTGGCAAACTTCCACTCTCCTTTGCTTTTGTTCATCAGTGACCTTTCTCATGCCAAGATTTTCCTAACTTCCTCTATTGATGTTGACTTGATCTGCTATGCTGCTTAGTCAGCTGACGATTTGGACACCATTCGATGAATTTTTGCAATGTTTTTCATCAGTTGTCCTCATAACTGGCCACCCTGACCCCTCTTCATCAGTGACACTTTCTCTCCCCTCAGAAAAATATTTAATCCATCTGTACACTGCTATTTTCTCCTTGTGTTATCTCCATAAACTTGGGTTAATATGTCCCTGATTTCACTTCCACTCTTGCCAAGTTTAACAAGAAATTTAATGTTTGTTCATTGCTCTAATTCAAGCTCCACATTTTGACAACAGCACATAAAAACATGCAACAACAATAATGAACGCCTCTCAGCAGGCCACTGCCACACGTATACATGAACACAGCTGTGAGACGCTGATATACCAAGGTTATGAAACCTTACCGAGTTGTTTGTAGAGTGCTGCCAACATAATCACATGGTGGTGATGAACTTAATTGTCATACCTTTATTCAGACATGCTTGGTCTTTTAGTAATTCTCCCACAAGACTTTATTTAATGGGGAGAAAGTAAATACCCAAAGGAAATCAGATATTCTGTGGAAGGGGAAAAGATGATTGTAATTAAACAAACAAAAAAGACATATGATACTATATGTACCTGTAAATTGTGTCTTTAGCCAAGATCTCTCTTCAAGCTTCCATTTCATTATATCCTGCTGCCTTTTGATCCTCTCTATCTGACTGTTTCTTGGTCATTTCAAATATAACATTTCTAAAACTAAATTTATGTCTGTTTACTTTCTGTTTTAGAAAAGGAAAATGTCAAAAAATAAAAGACTACGTAGATTTTTTTCCCCTCTTGAATCTCCTTTCTCAGAGAAACTTATCTACCAGAACCCTGAATTCATTAATGAAGAATTACCCCCAAATGCTTGGTCTCACAGCTGCTAGTGGTGACTGAGTGCTGTTTACTCTGCCTCTGTCTAATTCTCTTCTATCACTTCCACTGACAGTGCCTTAATTCAGGCTTTCATTTGAACTGGAGTCTCTCAATAACATTACGATTGGCCTTCTTGCTTCCAGTCTCCATGTATCCACTGCCAGGAGGATCTTTGTAAAACAGGTTGTGTCATTTTCCTGTTTAAATACAGTGCCTTCAAGACTGTCCCCATTTCCTTTAGGAGAAATTCCTCTTTCTTGAAACTTAAAAAAAACATTTTGGGAAGCCGGGATGGCTCAGTGGGTTAAGCGCTCACTTTGCAGCCCCGGGGACCGAGGATCGAATCCCAGCCCTGGCTATGTGGACCCATATGCTGAACTGGGGAGTGCCCCCAATTCTGTCTCACCAGGATGAGACCCTGGCCCAGTTCCTGCCCTGTGCAGCCCCACCCACCTGTGGAATGAAACTATGTGGAAAAACCAATGATGTGCAACTATGGAGACTGTTCGGGGCCCTCCCCCTTCTTCCTGTCTCTGTCTCTGTATCTCTCTCTCTCTCTCTCTCTGTCAAAAACAAAATATTTAAAAAACAAAACAAAACAAAACATTTTATTGTTAAATATAACACAAATATGTCATGTGACTACAAAGTGATTTTTTTTTCTTTTCCTTTTTTTTAACATCTGAGCTTTTTTCCCTGTTTTGAATGCCCTTTCAACCATGTGTTCACCTGAGTTACTGCTGTGTGTCCTCCAGTCCTTGGCCCAGATATATATAGTGTGGCCTCCTCCCAAAAATCTTTTCAATGATAACTGTCTCTTCACCCATTTTGGGTGCTTCCCTGTGGTGATTAATCTTTAGGAATTCCTCTATTTTATTGTAGTCTAACTATATGCATTTGTCTTTTTCTCTTCAGAAACTATAAAATTGTTGAGAATTATGTGTTTTATACCTAGAACTTTTGACTGTTGACCAACATTTAGGTGATAGAGAAGCTTGAATAATCATTTAAAGCTGAGGCCCTGTGAGAAGTGTTGGCCAATGTGAACCCTGCTATGAGACCCAAGGTGGTCCTCTTCAAAGGGTGATATCTTAAATAGAGAGAAAACCCCCTCAGATTGATTATGTTGTATGAAATGGATAGGCATTTGTGCAGTTCATTGTAAGACCAGTTGTCAGGACTTAGAGAAACAGGAGGAGTCCTTCCCAGGAGCATACTTGAAAGTAATTGCATGCACAAAATATGAAATAAATCTTTAAAATAAGAACACGTATTAGCAGATAATATTAACCAGACATGCTTTTAGAAATTAGAAATGTTTGTATAGTCATAGGAATAGACTCAAAGAATATTCCTTGAAATGTTACCTATCTTTTGGGGGTGGGATTTTGGCAGTTCTTCCACTGTCTACTTCATTTTCATATTTAAAAATTTTTTACAAGTATATATTTTATTTATAATTTTTTTAAATGGGCATTTTCATCTGAGGACAGGCTGTCTTCATCTCAGGAGTAGGGTCAGGTTAGCAGGACATCTCTGCGATCATGGTGAAACCTTTATCCACCTGTTTTCCAGGCCAGCCTTTTCTAGGGAAGCTCAACAGAAAATTGGTGCAGACCCCCAGCAGCAGCCAAGCCCAGGGATTCACCTGCACTACCCTATGCAATTATTTTTAAGGCATTTACTAAATCCAGAGGACTTAAAAGCTCTCCTTCATTGCAGTAGGCCTGGAGTTCCCAGTCTCCTATTTCCACAGACTTACTGGGGCTTCACCAAGTTCTCCCATTGACTGCACGCATTGCCATGCTGGGAAGTTATTCTACTAACTGGCCTCTGGAATATGCAGCTGGTCAGCCTTATGGAGAATGCAGGACTTTCCCCAGGTCTCTGCTTGGCCTCATTTACATGGATTTGTCATTCCCTGGGCCTGGCTGCTGCTGTGGGTCTGCGCACCAACCCCAAGCCCACCACTAGGCAATCTTCCAGTTGGATAGAGATGGTACTGGGAATGGTTCCCAGTCTCTCACATCCTCTCCCAGATAGCAGGAACTTCAGGAGATATCCAGAGACAGACATGGAAAGTGAAGAAAGCAAGGGAGGACTGGCTATAGTGTTATTGGTAGACAGGATATCCAGGGAGAATGAGGAACCAAGAAAGATGTCCTAAAGACTAGATTTGAAAAAGGAGATGGTAATGCTGAACAAGTTGGGTGATGTGGCACTTGGAAGTGGTTCACCATGAAACAGCCAAGTTTTACTTGCCTGTCTTTCAGTGTCAGTCCTGTGTTTTGCTCTGAACTGTACTACTTTATTATACTCAAGCTGTACTTTTTAAAACTTTTTTGAGATCACACACACACAAAATTAAGTTAAACTGTATTTACACTGATTCAGTTAATAGCTAGGAACATTTTAAAGAATTTTAGATCTACTTTTAAAAAATGGATATGTCCACCCTAATAAATTTAATTTTTCAAAAAATCAGTACATCTGTATTTTGGTTATGCTTATTTCACATAAGCTGCAAGGCAAATAAATATATAGCTCATCTGCTTTGAAATTTATAGCTAACATAACAACAAACTAGTCTGATATGAGGATGTTTTCCTGTGCCCACCTACACTCCCAAGTAGTTTAGCAAAGGGTTGCCAGTGTAGCTCAGTGGTTGAGCACTTGCCTTGCAATTGTGGGGTCCAGGATTCAATTCCCAGCCCCGGCCCATGCAAACCTGTATGCTGAACTACAGCACAACTGGTAACCACTGGGATAGCTCAGCGGTAAAGGTTCTTACCTCCCATGTGGGAGGCCCCCAGTTCAGTTTCTGCCCTGCATGGCCCCTCATCCACTTGTGTATAATGAAAACATGTCACAACTAATAATGTACAACCATGGAGACTGCTCTGGGCCCTCCTCACTTTCCCACCCACCCAACCACCTTCTCTCAAACAGTAAAAAAGTCTTTTACAAAATACGTATTTTTTTAGTGAGAACAATGTAGTTGTACTTCATTATTTTTTGTAAATCTTGGTTCATTGTGAATCCAGTGATTTGAAGATATAGTTCTAAGTTTATATTTGGTTTAAACAATACTCCTAGTTGAAAAAGACATCTCACAAAAATGAGGTATTTGTAAATGGAAAAATATATCATTGAACTTACTGCCACAATACTCATTTTAAAATTTTATCTACTGATTATGCAAAGGTTTTTATTCAAATTCCATCTTCCTTGCTATCAAATTAATCAAAAGATGTTACATTTTCACATTAAAAAAAAAAAGTTTCAAAGTCCACTGAAACTGGTTGGAAGATTTTTGAGCATCTTTACTTTGGGGTAAAAAGTTCTGTTTTTGAATTATTTAAGCTGAAAAGATTATTTTTATGAGTGATTCACATCATTTTCACCAACAAAATCATAATAGTAACATTTTAAAACATCCATTTTCACATGCTGTGTCTATAGTATAAGTGTCTTTTTGAATGGCAATTTATTTATTTTTTGTTAAATTTTTATCATTTCCCTGAAGAAAAATATTAAGTGTGTTATTATTTGGAAATTGTTTGCAAGGTAGCATATTATCATTACCACTTCTCATTATAGAAAAGATCAGCAATTTGAAACCCTTGTCTTTTTTAGAAAGAAAAACGAGTAGCCCTTCAACATTGTTAGATGGCTCTTTTTAAAGTATTTTGCCACAGATAATCATCTAACCCCTGTTATACAAAGGATTTTTGTCTTGTTACAAAAATTTTATAAATGTTCTATTTTAAAATGTTTCTGTTGCTTAGATACATTCTATAGCAAGTAAGTGGCACTATATTACAATAAATGGAAAGATTATATTTCTCTGCATCCACCTCTACATTCTGAATCTTCTCTTGGGATTACATAATTTGTGATACATGACTGTTAGGACTGAATGAGGCACCAAAGTTTCATTATGTTTATTAAGCTTACTTTCTTCCTTGTGTTTTGTATTACACCATGAATAGAGGTTCTGACTTTCTTTCTACATCCCTAGGGAATTCTGTTCCCCCCGGGGCACACGGGTCTCCTTTTGGAGAACCCTGGCTCTATCTCAGTGTGTAGGAGGCCCTGTGGTTTGGCCCCTGTCCACCTCCTTTACAGACTTACTCTCTGCCACAAACCTGCCTTGTACCATGTACTCCAGCAACTCCAAACTGCCTTTTCATTCTTTAGGTGCTGTGCTTTACCCTCTGCTTAGAATATTCTTCCCTCAAACCTCTTTCCCTCCTCCACTATACCTTTTATAACTAAGGTAGGGTTCTGTAGGAGCCTTTCTTTGTCCCCCACCTTACATTAGTGTATAGTCTTTGTAAAAATTCTGTCCCCTCCAAAGAGAACATGCAAGGTTAAATCTTCTGATTAGTTCCCCCTTTTTTAACTTGACATATATTTCTAGTCTCTTTTTCAGTATAGAAATGTATGTGTTTGTTTTTCTTATATCATTTCATCTCCAAACCTCTGAATCCTTTTTTTTGGCTTTGCAGGCTTTGGATGGATTTTTCTTTGTTGTGAACTGTGAAGGGAGAATTGTATTTGTTTCAGAGAATGTGACCAGCTACTTGGGTTACAATCAGGAGGAATTAATGAACACCAGTGTCTACAGCATACTGCATGTGGGGGATCATGCGGAATTTGTGAAGAATCTGCTACCAAAATCACTAGGTACAAAGAACTATGAACTCTTTGTAGCTTCTCCTTACATATTATATAATGTGATTATATTTATGTATTATTCTAATATATTTATTTCTAATATATTTAAAATGTCTTTAAATTTAGTTTCAGCCTACGCTGTAAATAGAAGGGGGAATGTCATCAAATAGCTGATAGAGAAATTCCTTTTATCTTCTTCCCCTAGATTATGTCATAATCATGTGATAGTAGTGGTAGGCGGAGCAGTTAGTTGCCTTGCACAAGAAGCTTCTGTTTGAAATTACCTTTGTTTACAGTTTTAATTACGTCCAAGAAAGAGACAAATGTATGTCCTCCCCACTATTCTGCTCAAAAGGAAAAAAGAAAAAGAGAGGTGGCAAGAAAGAAATGAGGGAGGGAGGAATATACTGTCATATTACATATTTACTAAAATTAACATTATTGGATATAACTGTATTCAACTCAGGAGTTCCAAGTATAGTTGGACGGGTTTTTCACTTATAAAGGAGCCTAGCTTAGAGGATGGATGGGGTCTAATTTCCAGCCTTTGTTTTGCTCACTAAGCCATGAGTCTACTCTTTGGCCTATATGTGCTCCAAAGTAGGGGGAAGGCCTTGGCTAGTAATCTTATTTAACCAAACCAAACATGCAGATAAAAATGTCACCTATAGCTCTTTATTTTCTACGTTGTTTACTTGATGGAATGGATTCCTTATTTCTTCTTTGAAAAGAGGAGTATGAGTATATGTTCGTAGTAACTGGGTCCTGAAAGGACTTTCTGCTAGTATTAAAATCACTAGATTGATATTTGAAGTATCAAGGGGTCTTATGCCCTTGTTATAGCATTATAAAGTATAAATGACTTTAGAGTTAATATAATGGGTTCCATTATTTTAAAGATAAGGTAAAGATTAAGAAATTAACCTAAATCTCACAACTAGCTTATAGCAGAGCCGATATTCTTTACTTCAGTATAGGTTTGTTTCCATGATTTCTTCTAACAGTTATAGAATGATGACATAGTGGAAATGAAGTGAGGGTCAATGGAGAGTATAAAATAAGAAAACTGTAGGGAATGGTGAGAGAACAGCCTTTAAAACTCTCTGACTGCTCCCTGGTTTGCGTGTAACATTATAACTGGGGAACGGTGACTTGTCACACAGTGATTCTCATCTGACATATACGGACATCCTTTCTATAACTGAATTCAATTTTCTTATCCTTAATCAGATGACATTTCTGTTTTTTTGTTTGTTTTTGTTTTTTTAAGATTTATTGTTTTTGATAGAAACAGAGAGAGACAGAGAGAAGGAGGAGGGCCCAGAGCAGTCTACATAGTTAACCCATTGAGCCATCCTACTTCCCCGACATTTGTTTTGATAGTCATTTTTTTGTAATAACTTATTGACTACCCACAATATTCAAGGTGTTGTAGCATATAAACTATACAAATGAAATTAAGCATAATAAAAATGGTTATAAGAAACCAAGATTGATGGATGGCCGGGTTGGCTCAGAAGGTTCAATGCTTGCCTTGCAGCCCTGCGGTCCAAGGATCGAATTCCAGCCCCGGCCCCTTGCAGACCCATATTCTGAACTGGAGTGTGCCCCCCAGTTTGGTTCCCTCCAAACTGGGCAAGCTTCCCATGTGGTAGGCCCCTGGCCCAGTTCCTGTCCAGTAAGGCCCCTGCGCCCACCTGTGAAATGAAACTATGTTGAAAACTGAGGAAGTACAATTATGAAGACTGCTCTGGGCCCTCCCCTTTCTCTGTCTCATTCTTCTCTGTCAAAAACAATAAAGTAAATATTTTTTAAAAACTAGAGAGAAAGAAGAAAGAAACAATCCAAGATTGGTCTCTGTCTATTCTAAGTAATTTTTGAATCACAGACTCCTTTGAGAAACATTGAACCTCTCTAAAATGGTGACATGCACACAAACCCATCCTTAAGAGTTCGTGCCTCCTAAGTTAAAACTCCTGCCTAACAGTGGACATATGGTTTTCAATCTTTTTTTTTAAGATTTATTTTATTGATTTTTGACAGAGAAACAGAGACAGAGAGAGACAGAGAGAAGGGGGAGGGCCCAGAGCAGCCTCCATAGTCGACATTAGTTTTTCATATGTTTCACTCCACAGGTGGGCATGGGGCTGCACCGGCAAGAACTGAACTGGGGGCACACCCCAGTTCAGCATGTGGGTCTGCATGGGCCAGGGCCGGGATTCGATCCTCGGTCCCCGGGGCTTCAAAGTGAGCGCTTAACCCGCTGAGCCATCCCAGCTTTCCCTCAATCATTTTTTTATTGCCAGAGTATAACTGGAAGTAAAACAGTAAAGCTTATTAATAAACTGCTATAAAATCCTAAGTAAAAGAGCTAGTAAACTACTAATTTTTAATTTTGTCTTTAACTGTTTATAAAAACTGTTAATGAATTGGAGTATTTGTAAGACCTTATCTTTGAGAGAAGAAATTCTATACAATCTCTTGGAACTTTTACAATTTTCTAATTGGTAGACATTTAGATTTGCTAAGGAAGATAAGTATTCTCTTGCCTCAGGATTATGTTAAATCTGAAGAGGTCTGCCTGTCTTTTAATCTGAGTACCGGTATCTAATTAAGCAGATGGCTAAAGATACATCCTTTGTATCTTCAGAGTTTGTACTTTTTTGCTTTATTTATGGCATATAATCAATTTTCCTTCCACAGTAAATGGAGTTCCTTGGCCTCAAGAGGCAGCACGACGAAATAGCCATACCTTTAACTGCAGGATGCTAATTCACCCTCCAGATGAGCCAGGCACTGAGAACCAAGAAGCCTGCCAGCGGTATGAAGTAATGCAGTGTTTCACTGTGTCACAGCCAAAATCAATTCAGGAGGATGGAGAAGGTAAAAAAGGGGTGGATTTAAGGTGTTTGATTGCCTTTTCCATGGCTTTCAGGGATAGGGAAGCAATTGATTATAAAAACTGCCTTTTTCAGATAGTATTTTGGTTACTATATTATATATCATAGTGGCTATTCAGTTTGCTATGTATTTCTTAATACTTAAGAAAAAATGCCTGACATTTAGAATCACCCCTTTAAAATGCCCTCAAGTTCTCAATTTTAAGCTGGCATACCCACTAAAATGTCAAATTAAACCAACTTGCTGCCTTGAAATAAAAGATGTCACTAACTGCTGCCAGTTGGAAATGTACCAGATGTAGCAGGCTGTTGAACAGCTCTGATTTATTTTAAAGTTTCAAGTTTAGAGTGTAGGGAACATTGAAGAATAGTTAGAATTTTTGAGGCCATACAAGGTAATTATAAGGAGAAAGCTTATGAACAGATGAAAACACAGCTGAAGCTCTAATATGAACGTGGAATTAACATGACATTAGTTAAATAGGTGAGAGTGGATGAGTTTTCCATGTGAACTTAGACTGAGCTAAGTTAAGAATACCACAAATTGGAAACTTGAATAAGGACCAGGGAAGGTAGAAGACAAGAAGTTACTCAGGTGCAAAAAGGGTTACATATGTAGTGGGTTTCACCAGAGAACAAGTGCCCAGTCAATTGGGGACTTTGTACAAAATATACATGCAAAGCTACCTTATATGATTAAAATTCATATTTAGCTATGTGATATTGTGTGTGGCACTCGCAAAAAAATTTGAAAGTGGGATTTTGAAAAGATTATAGATCCTACAAAATCAAGTTCTCTGTCAAGGGCAAATTATGCTTCTGCAGAAAGAGTTAAACGTATTTCTCATATGATAATTATCTGCACAGTGACTATGAGATTAATCTTTGAAGCCATTAAGTACTGATGAGTTTAGGAAATTGATTATAAAACTATATTTTAAAAACCACTGCTGC
Organism: Craseonycteris thonglongyai; assembly: GCA_004027555.1. Taxonomy (NCBI): domain Eukaryota; kingdom Metazoa; phylum Chordata; class Mammalia; order Chiroptera; family Craseonycteridae; genus Craseonycteris; species Craseonycteris thonglongyai. The sequence continues at coordinate 57,095 of PVKE010000535.1, read as the reverse complement.
TTAAATCTAGCCAAAAGTACTTCAAGTTGTTATCATCCCAGTACATAAGATGTATCAGTCTCCTCTGGTTTATATAAGCACATTCAATGGGAAGGGATAATTTATGCTAACTAGATCTCTACCTGGAACTGTCAGTTTTTGGTTGCCAGCAATTTTATTCCTAGTATATACTATTAGATTAAAGTGACTCCAGTATTTTATCATATCCTATATTATGTATTGTTTCTGTAAAAACTGTTAATGACACATAATAGATGTGAACTGTTTTCTACTCTCTCTTTTTCAATTTTCCCTTCTTGTTTTGGACAGATTTCCAGTCATGTTTGATTTGTATTGCACGGCGATTACCTCGGCCTCCAGCTATTACGGGTGTAGAATCCTTTATGACCAAACAAGATACTACAGGTACTAACAACAAAGTTCAGAATGTTCCCTCAGTATTAATGATGTAACTATATTTTTTAAACTAATTACATCCAAAATTTTGTTTTCTTCCATTCTCTGCTATTCAGCTTATGTCCACTAGTCTTGCACAGAAAACATTTTAAATGGTGAATTTGATATTGTTCATCTTAGACACTGTAATCATTGTCATGAACAGGGTGCTAGGGAGAACATTATAACTATTCACATACTTATATTTATTTTGATTATAAATTTTTCATAATCATGGAATAAAATTTTTAAAGAAATATGGCAATATAGCTATCAATATATTTATAAATGAATGCCAGTAGGATGGTTTTAATATGCTTAAACATTTCTGATTAATGTTTTTCCCTTATTCTTTTTTCTTTAGATTTATTCAGCACATAATTACTGAATGCCTAGAAATGCCTATCACTGTGTGGTAGCTAAGGGATTACATGGTTGAGCAAAAAGTAACAATGTAATTATAAATAGTAGTATATTTTATGTTAGAAAGGTATAAGATGGTATAAAGTAAACTAGTAGGAAGGACCTGTTTTAAAAATTAGCTGGTTAACGAAGGCCTGTCTGAGTAGCTGATACTGAACCCATAAGTTCCAAAGGATGAGATTGTGCCAACTATGCAAAGTATGGGTTTTAGAAGGGGACAGTGAGGAAGGGGCATGGTGCAGAAGGAGTGCCCCTGGTTGAGGGAACAGCTGCAGGTAAGTAAGACAGGTGTGTTGGAAGAACTGAAGAAGGGCAATAGACACAAAGTGAGTGAAGGTGTGAGAGTGCCTGAAAAGAAGGCCTTCTTTAGATTAAATTTCACCATAATGAATTCTTATTGTTCTTTACAATTTGTATTTTTTATATAGTACTTCATTTTATCTTCACTCTTAACACATTCGGTTTTCATACTTTTACATCGAACAATTACATATATATCACCTCTAATTTTAAAATAGAGATAGATACTACACATAATATTTTTTTAGCAGACTGAGATTTAAAAAGTCATTTCTGCTAACTTCTATCCTTTGTGAAAATTTAGTTTTAATGTACTTTTTCACCTTTACCATTGTTTATAATATCCTATTACAATGTATACTCACTTTTTAGCTCCAGAAAGCTAATATTTCTATGTTCTATGCTTTATTCTTGCATTTTTAAAGATAAACTATCAACTACTCTTACTAAAGATTAGAGGGGGATAAATTAGCACGGATAATAGAAAATAATAGAGAATGTCTAGGAGCTTAGAGATACACATCTGAGGGCAATAATTATACCTTTCTTCATTCCCTTTTTGAGTCTGCTATGTGAAATATTCCTTTACATTTACCTCCAGTGAACAGCATTGGAAAAATTTAATAAATCCTAATTGAAATACATAAATATTGTATGGAGGACTCTTAGGGTTCATTGAAAACTATAACTGGTCTTTTGTGTCAATAAATCCAAATGAGGGCTTGTGAGATAGCAGAATAAAAGCCTTTTGAAAAGAGTAATGGTTAGGCTATAGAATCAATGTGGGAGATGAGAGAGACTTAAAAGTTATGAAGATAATTTAGGAACAAAACTGTCAGTTTTTCTTCATATTGCAGTTCTATAAATTCCTAAATTGGATTGTTTTAAAGAAGACTATTTTCCCATAGAAACAGTGTTGTCACTGGTAGTTTTGTTTCTGACAAAGATTTAACATTAAAATCTTAGATATATCTGATTTAAAACAAATTTATAAAAAAATTTTTAATTAAGCTCTGGATCATAAGATAGTTATAAATCTAGAGCAAACCTCAGGGAACACAGAACTATCTAGCCTACTCACTTTACAAATGAGGGAACGCTTACTTTCCAAAAAGCATATAGCCAATTTCAGAAAACAGACATCATCAGTCCCTAATACTGAATTCTTCATTTATATTGCATTGCCCTCCACCAGAACACTCTTAAAAGGGCATCACTGTACTGTACACACTTATACAAAAGATACCAAAGAAAATACGATGTAAAGAAAATAGATGCCAAAGCAATGTAAAATATTTTAAAATACAAAACTTAACACTTTATTATATCATGGAATTGATTTAGATAAAAATAATAAACTAGCAATAGTAAGTATTAGATATTTAATTTCTTAATATTTTAATAATACTTTTAACCCTATATGGGATGTGGTTGAAGAAAGAAAAACATCTTCTATCAGGGAATACTGAACACTGGTTTATTTGTTTGATTGGTTGGTTGGTTGGTTGGTTGGTTGGTTAAACTTTCCTCTAGCAAGCAGAGGAAATAAACCTATTCATAATTCTCTTCCAAAATAGTCGCTGCCTTTCCCAATTATACATTACCATTGCTGGTAATTTAGTTACCGGTACTTTCTTCCAGTCCCACAGTTACAGATTCTTGCTCTCCTGTGGGCCATTACTAACACAAACACATTAATGTATGTGCACATGCACATGTGCTTCTTCCTGGTGACTGCCTATGAGCATGCAAATAAAGATTGTGTAACAGTGGATTCTATGCTATAACCAACTCTTAATGTCTGGTATAAATAAGAAGCAAAGATTAAATAATTAAAATTCTTAGAAAATCTAAAATTGTCTACAGTTCAATCACTGTTCATCAGGCTTTCCCAAAACTCTTCTTAAATAACAAAATTAACTTATTTAAGTGTTAATTTATTTTCTTTCTACCATCTACATTTATTTCAAGATCTGGGCAACAACCTGCTCAGACAGACTCATGTACATGGATTCAGGACTAAGTTAAAGAGGTCTAATAAATGTTCATTTCTAAACAAACCAAGAGAAATACATAAAGAAGCAATTAGTTAAAATGAGGAAACACAAATAGTATAATAGATTTGGAGTTGATTGTGTTAAGAAAAGGGATGATGAGAAAAAGATACAATCAGGCATTCATAGAAGAAACATGAATGGTGAATAAACATGAAAAATACTCATTAACTGAGGAAATACAAATTTAGACCATAACCATTTTTCACCTACTAATTACAAAAAGAAGCCTGACAATACCATATGATGGAGAGGTTGTTGGAGTAACAGTAACTCCCATGTAAGTTTCTGGAAAACAGTTTAATATTTTAAAGTTGAACATTCATATAATCTACAATTCAAAAGCTCTATTCCTACATATGTATCTTGGAGAAAACCTCACACACATGTACCGTGGAAAATGTGAAAGCTGTTCATAGTGGCACTAATTTTAATGGCAAAAAACTGGGAACAATCTAGATGTCCATTGATAGAATGTAAAGACAGGGATGCAACAAGTGAGGATTACACACTTAATGGAATGGTATCAGAGATACTGAGTTTCTGAGTTGGATGATGTGTTCATAGGTTTTCATTTTATTAATCTAATTCTTAATTTATTTATGCATATATCTTTCCTGTACCCTTTTGTGAGAGTATAAGATTGCATAAAAAGTAAAACAGATCTGAATAACAACAAACTGGATTAATTGGCCCCTGATTAAGGAGTAATTTACCTGAATTTTTCCATAGCCATTTAGGAAATGTCTTCAAATATGATAATAGTAAATCATTACTAAATTTTATAAAGCATATGTTCTGTGTGCAGGGTACCTAACAAATCTTAATGTTCTTGTTAATTTTTTCTGATTTAACTTTTGTTGCCTTCAGTCTTTGTTTACTCTTTTTCTTTTTTTTTTTTATAGAGAGTAATTATTTTATCTTCAGTGCATATTTATTTCTATTTTACTTTTGACAGATAGAGAGAGAGACAGAGACAGAGACAGCTAGAGAACCGAACTGTGGGAACTCCCCAGTTCAGCATGTGGGTCCTGCCTGGGCCGGAGCCGGGATTCGATCCTCGGTCCTCGTGGCCTCAAAGCGAGCGC
>PVKE010000535.1:0-52695 GCA_004027555.1 Craseonycteris thonglongyai | reverse complement strand
TTGTTTACTCTTAAAAGCAATATTGCCTACAGCCCAAGAGGAGGTTGAAAAAGAAAGATTTGCTTACTTTCTCATGTTCTCTTAGCTATTGGAAACTAACTTAAACCAAAATAATGTACTCATCAGTGCTTCTCCTTCCCCAGTGAGTGATTCAGTAATTAGTATATAGAGAGAAGTCTTCAAAGAGCAAGCCAGAGGAATTGGACTGACATTAGTCTCAGCAGGTTCAGGTTTTTATGGTATGACTGATGCTTGACTGGAATTGAATTTTAGAGTATGACATACTAGTACGTACCATACTCCAAAGACCGAAACAAATTTTTATTGTGTCACTAATATACTTTGTTACAATAGCTAGTAAACATTAATAGTGCTTTTTAATGCTTTTTTCCACTAAGCATTTAGGGGACAGAATATTTGAGATGAAGTTGTTAGTTTTGAAATATGGATTACTTATATCAAAAGGTTATCATAAGTGTAAAATTTTATTTTTTGTATAGGTAAAATCATCTCTATCGATACTAGTTCCCTGAGAGCTGCTGGCAGAACTGGCTGGGAAGATTTAGTGAGGAAATGCATTTATGCTTTTTTCCAACCTCAGGGCAGAGAGCCATCTTATGCCAGACAACTGTTTCAAGAAGGTAAAGTTTTTCTTTCTCAACTGTTTTCATTTGCTCTTTATTAGTATTGAATAATTTGTATGGAACTTATGGCTTGATAAGTATTTTCTCCAAATTAAAGTTTTTGTAATTATCAGTTTTAGGAATGGAAGAAATGGGTAAGCAAAGTAATTCATGAGTGGATCCTGAATTTTGGGATGCACATTTTAAAGAACAGGATATCATGGTGGTCACTCACTCACTCACTCACTCACTCACTCATTCATTTATTCATTCATTCAGCAGACATGTATCAAGTTCTTCACATACATAGAACACCATATAAGATGCCAGGGATACTGCATTGGCTAAGAAGCAGGGCTTTGACTTCAAGGAGGTAAAAATATATTAGGAGAATATATGACAATTTTAAAGATCAATGAGACATGGTCTATAATAGAGGTATTACCAAGAGAAGAACAAAAAATTTTAACTTGAAGGATCAGGGATGACTTCAGAGAGAAAGTGATATTTTTGTCTGATGTTTGAAGATCATTCCCAGCTAGGCTGACCAGATGTACTGTTTTAAACTGGATAGAAAACTGGATTTGAATTGAGCCCAATGAGACTAGGCTGACCAAACATACCATTTGAAATGGGTCAGTACAGTTGTTTTCTGTCCCATTTAAAATGGTAAGTCTGGTTGACTTATTCTCACCAGAACAGGCATATCTAAAGGGCTTCTATATAATACAGAGATCTATATCATGCATGTTTACTTCATCTCTTGGCTCAGATTGAAGTTTCAAGTTAAAAATACATCATAAGAAATTATTAATTAATAACTGAATAGCTGCTGCATCATAGTAAGTCTATGGGAGTATAAAACAAAGTATATTTCCAGCCTTTAACGAACTTAACAGAATTATAGGAAAAGCAGGAAATTATCTTAGAAAAAAAAAGACTAGAAAATTAATAGAGATTCAGAGATACAGGATTTTGATGCACTTTAAAAATATTGCCATGTAATTATGGTAGCCTAATACTCCTTTTGCAGTGTAATTTATTCTCCAGTCTCTAAGTAAATAGTTTCTTTGGAAAGAGGCTCTTTGTATAGCTGTTCCTGAAAAACAATTTAAAAATATTTTTCATTAGTCTGTCATCCTTAATTTTAACATTGTCCCATGATATTCAGTTTCCTAAATTTACAGATGATGTTTTATTCATTACATTTTAGGTCAACTGCTTCCTAAGGATGTGGAAGACATAGCCCCCTGATCCCCCACCCCCACCCCCCATTTGGTCACTTCTGGGACAGCTACCTACAGATAATGGTTCTCCAATGGGCCTCTTACTAGACTGATAGCATCATGAAAGATAATATTTCAGTGAAAAGGTCCAAGAAGCTATATTCTAAAAAGTTCCCCAGGAAATTCTAAAGTGCAGTCACATTTGGAAACCATTATAATCAACTAATGCCATCCTCTGGTTGCAAACTTTGTGACTTCCTCTCCCCAGAGTGGAATTTAACTTTTGCATAGGTTTGAGACTCAGGGCACTGTCTCCACTCACTGCCTCAAGTGCTAAAGTATATGATATTCTCTGACTTTTGCCTTCTAAGACTTTACTTAAAAGACTTTTAATTTTATTTGCCTATAATTTATTTATATACATTTCCACTAATTGCCTCATTGCCCAAGTGACTTAGGCTCCCCATAAATCTGATGAACCACAGATTAGAGTTATGAGTTCCTAAACCATTAGAATTCTCCATAAAATGGGTTGATTAAAGTATAACAACTAATCTATGGTAACATATGAATTAAAACAATTTAGAGTAAAATATAAAGAAATATAATTCAATACCTCTTCCCCATTAGCCATTTCTTAATGTCTTTTCTTCCACTTTTTTTAGAAAAACATTTGTCAGTAGAAATAACTTGCATTTTTTTCAGAACTAAGTTGTCCAGAGTTCACATGACTGATTCTAGTGTTTTGGAGATTCTGGACGACTTATCAAATAGCATTTGTGGATTGAGTACATCTTTTTCTGATATTTTATATTCAGCAATATCTAATCTAGTAAGAAAAATGTGATCTATGAAACACATGGGAATCACCTGTAAAAGATGCTGACTTGTTAAATTAAAATCTCAGTTGATAACTTAACCACCTCCAAAGGTAATGCTTAAAAGCAGAGGCACGTCTTAGGGACATTGCAAGTTTGGTTTCAGCCTACCACACTATAAAGCTAGTATCACAATAAAGCCAAGTCCTAATCTTTTTGTTGGTGGAGGGTTCTGCCTACAATTTGTAAAAAACCGAACATCTGTGAAGGGCTTTCTGTGAAGTGCTATAAAGCAAAGCACATTGAAATGAGGTTGATTTGTACATCAAGTTTGAGAACCACCGATCTATCAAGAATGGAGAGAAGTGTAAATTTGCATTTGGAGTTCCCTTGCTGCCTCTTCACTAGGGACAGTATGAAAAGAGTGAAACAAATTAAGTCAGTGTATCCTTGGTTTTGTGTAAAACTTTTAAAAAGCTTAAAAAGTTTGTAAACCTCTGTAGTCATTAATATTTAGGCAATAAAAATATGACCTCCATCTTGTTTTTTTTTACCCCCCATTAATTTATTCTTTGAAGGCAGTAGCTGGTATAAGATCCTAATATGCATTAAATTTTTAAGTTAGTTCTTATATAATTCTTTAGCTGCTTTTGACAGTGAAAGTTAATGGACTACTTTTCAATGGAGTTTGCCGTTTTATTTTCAGAATCAAATTTGAAAATGCATTTTAGCCAAAGAATACATGGAAGCATTCAGCATAAACTGGATTATAACAGTGGTTCTCCATTGACACTGAGAGGAAATGAGTATCAGGATTACCTGAGGAATTTTTGAAACTAGAAGGTCCATGCAGGTGTATATAGTTTGAAAAGTTATCCCCATGTTTTATTCAATTTGTAACCATTCCTTTAAAGAAAGTTCTAGGTTCAATGTGTCCCAAAGTTCATCTGGGGCAGTTGCAGTTGTTACACCATATGTACAGACTCCACCCACATTAATGAATTAGAGTCTATATTATGAGATGGTTTCTTACAGAGAAGTTTGGCAAATATAAACGTTCAGTTCCACAGATTTTAATAGCTAAAACTAGAAAGTGATGTTTCCTGCTGAATTAAGTTTGGGAAATGTTTCGGTCTCCCATTTTGGAGGATTTATAAGACATATTTAAGGTATTTAAATTTCTGAGAAGTTCTATAATAAAGGTACCTGTTTGACTTTGTTACCCAGACTTGTTTTTACTTCTTCCTGTAGTACATCTGTCAGCACTTACAGAGAGTAGTGTCTTGGGAAATACAGGGCTAGATAGCCTAGAAAAGTTTCACCAACGTTTTATTTGCCTGTTGTCAGTGATGTAATGGATCATTTCTTTATTTTGAAAGATGTCCATGATATATTAAAAAGATGGGCTAAGAAAGCACAGTATATATAATACTATCTTAGTCTTGTATATCTATTTATCCAATTCTAGAATGTTCACAAAATGTTAACAGTGGTTGATTCTACATGTTGAGATTACAAATGACTTATTGTTTGTTCACTTCTCTATTATCTTAACTCTATAAATCACAAAGTTATTTTCATTAAAAAAAATCACAAAATGTTTGAAAGCAGTTCATAAAATCAAGCAATATGGAAGTAATGCTGTAAAATATAAATACCCATATAATAATTAACCAGATGTTCTTTGAAATGTGTGTAATGTGGTTTTAATTCCATGGTACATATAACACACTTAACTGAAAAAAATTTTTATGTCAAACTTTGTTGAAAATATTTAAAGCATGAGTTTATTTATTTATATTTTTTAGAAATTTTAATATACTGAATAAAATTTACATATTGACGATTGAAAATTATCTTAGAGTCTCTAGGGGTATCTTTTTCCTTTTATTTTAATAACAGTTTTTTTAATTGTGTTTTTTTTCTACAAACATCTAGGGAAATACCAAAAAGAAAAAGAACTCTCTACCATCATTGACCTGCCACAGATTTTATATCTGCCCATTTAGTTAACTTAACTAAAGCTTGCTTTTGAGGTTATCTCAGCACCAAATTGGGTGACATGGGGAAAAAAGCATATATTTCTATTTAGAGCAGCTATTACTAGAGAAAACTTGTTTCCTTTGCTTAATTGCTCTGTTGAGGCCTATTCTGGAGTTTAAAAAAGCTGGGGGTGGGAAAGCCTGGATGGCTCAGTGGGTTAAGTGCTCACTTTGCAGCCCCGGGGACTGAGGATCGAATCCTGGCCCCGGCCCGTGTGGACCCATATGCTGAACTGGGGAGTGCCCCCAGTTCAGTTCTCACCAGGGTGAAGACCCCGGCCCAGTTCCTGCCCTGTGCAGCCCCACTCCCACCTGTGGAATGAAACTATGTGGAAAAACAAATGATGTACAACTATGGAGACTGTTCTGGGCCCTCCCCCTTCTCTCTGTCTCTGTCTCTGTATCTCTGTCAAAAACAATAAAAATAAATCTTTAAAAAAATTTTTAAAAAGCTGGGGATGGTGGGATGAGGGAGAACAGTTGCCATTTTAAAGGTTCTTTGAAGAATTTCTGGGGTGTCAATATCCCTTCCCACTAAGTGTTCTAAAAATTATAGAAGTGGACACAGGAGTCATGGATCAAAATACTAGCTATATGCCTGGCAAAACTAGATCAGGAAGTAAGGCCAAGACCTGTGATCAAAATGAGATTCCAAGTAGTTTTATCCAAGCCTAAACCTTGAAACCTCCTAATGGGGAAAATTTGGTGTGCAGAGCAAGTGTTCATTCAACCAGCTCTGTAAAGAATTGTGACTCCCTTACTCATATCTTAATTCAAAATATTAGTGATTGTTATACAGGGTTGAAGCTGTTGATATAAATGGTGTCTATGGATCAGCTGAATGTATATCATTCACGGTATATGTACTTTTGGAACCTGATTGTTTTTCTTTGGTGTTTAAGGAATACCCATCCTTACCTGCTGTGTTCTAAGCTCCATGCTTGTAAATTATCTCACATTATTGGCTTCATTTCAGTGATGATAGACAAAGGTTAATTTGCATTATTAAGTCCTAAATTTGAAAATGACAGTGTCAGAATTCAAGCCTGAATCTGACTCCCTAGTTTCTTATTTTTTTCATTGATACATGCTGCCTTCCTATTGACCTGGGTTCCAATTGAGCACCAGAAGAATTTTAAAGATTTATTTCATTGTTTGAGAGAAAGTGAGGGAGAGGGAGAGAAGGGGGAAGGGCCCACAGAAGAATTTTAGTTAACTGGAAAGTCTTAATTAGGTTCTAATTAATTAAAGTTTTACTATATTTGATGTTGCCTTTTTTCATTTCAAAGAATGACTGAATTATGATGTGCTAAGTTGTATTCCACACATTATCATCCAACATAAATAATCTAACTACAAAACTTAAAGTGTAATCATTTTTTTGTATTAATAGGGGTTCTCTAATTTGGGAATTTTTACTAGTTTATATAGGGTCCTACAAGTTAAGGCAGCATAATGAACAAAGGACTATTGATGTTTCTATAAACCACATTAAGTATCTTAATGTTCCCATGCTAGTCTGAGTTTCTAGTTCTTTCTCACTTTAAGGCTTGTCAATTAATAATAAATTCTTCTCCATTAATTTCCATTACAAAACTTAAGTCTATAGATTCCTGCAAGAACAAACACATAAATTGAGATATAAGCATTTGAGAACATAGCTTAAGATTTAAAATCAGTCCTGTAAAGAAAAGTTGTGGTAGTTGATCACAAGTCAGTGTTAACCTATTTAGATGAGATTTAAGTTGAGGATCAGTTAGCAAGTTCTTTATGATTTTATATGCATCATTCAAGATTCCATGGAGAGTAGAAAGCAATAGTGGGACACAGTACTAGCCCTTATGTTGATTCTAGCTAAAGAAGTATGTAAAAAGTCATCTACCTCCTATTCAAAGAGCTATAGAAGAAGTGTTTGGGAAGCAGTAAGAAATGGGATTGGAAATGCAAGTTGAAGTCAGATTATATAGAGCTGTTCTGTCCAATACGGTAGACACTAGCCACATGCTGCTATTGAGTACTTGAAATGTGGCTAGTGTTACTGAGGGACTGAATTTTAAATTTCATTTAATTTAAAATTTAAATAGCCACATCTAGCTGCTGGCTACCATATTGGGCAGTGTAGCTTAGTGGTGAAGAGCCAGTGAGTGTTTTCCAGCAGAATGAGGAGATCCTAAAAGCACTGAACAATGATGAGGAAATAGACAAAATCACATAAGCAAAATAACATGGAATAGATTGGGTCTTATCTGGCCCTTTATATATCTGTAGCTTTATCATTATCCCAAGTTAATTTATCTTAAAATGCCAGTTTATTGTAATTGTATTTTCCAAAATACATTGTTAAAAAAAGATATTAACAGTTGGGAATTGTTAGTATTTGTTTTTAGGGTTTTGCTATAGCAAACATTTACTTATGTCCTTAAACAAAAATTATCAGTTTCCATTAAAGGCTCTTTTCATCATTTATTATTTCATTAGATACTAAAAATCTTCATGTGTTATGTTTGGTAAATGTGCCAGTAATTTTGCTGAAATTGCCAGATGGGTAAGGAATTCAGTTGGTTGGACATAAATCTTAACCCTTTCAATTAAGTTTTATGTCCTGGTTTTGACACTTAGGCAAATTTATGTATGGTATAGATATACAGTATATTATGCCCTCTTCAGTTTATATGGTATACCCGAGACAAAATAGAGCATGTCTTCTCTTAAAGTAATATGTAGCTTTAAAAATATTTATTAATTGATCACTTTAAGTCTTTTTCACATGTCTTTAAGATGCAATTGAAGCCCTTTCTGAAATGTCTTTGAAAACCAGAACTAATGTTTATTACTGACTAAATTGTAATATTCGTTTGTGGTAGTAATTCTTATTGCATTGGTTATAATTTTTAACTGTGGTGTAGCTGAATCTACCTATTAAACCTTTCTTAAAATAGAATTCTATTGTATTCCTAAAAGATCAATGATATTTTCTTACTTAGTAGTCTGATATAGCCTTTACATATTAAATAAATACCAATATGGTTAAATTTTGTCTGCTGTTAATAAAGCTTTAAGATAAAAGTAAATTATGTTGTTTAGTGATTTAACTGCCTTAACCTAGTCTTTGTTCTTTGTATTAGTTGGATTTATCTTAATTTGCTTACTAAACTAAATTCAAACATAAAAAAATAATACAAATATAATAATTTGCATTCAAATTAGTGATTTACATTTCCTAACTAAAATTTGAATTTTAGTCAAGAAATTCTGTACACTAATCAAAATGTAAATGGTGAATTATATCTAAATAAAGCTGTTATTAAAAAATCAGTAAGCACAAGGAAAATACTTATTAGACATAATACTGAAAGTGAAAGGGGAGAAGGTTACTTCATGGATTTTTAATGGACACTTAATAAATTTTAAGAGCTGCCTCATTGTAGGGAAAGATTAAGGTTGATTTTTTTCTGGTTTGGGGTTTCTTCATAATCATAACTTATATGAGGAGGCACCCATTCAAGTAGACTAAATTAAAACTTGTCATCAGGTGGTATATTTCAACCAGAATCATTTTTTCCATCAGATAACTGCTTTGTCTGGACTATTTTTTGAGTCTGAGCAGACATCAGTTGGAATGGCATTTAAAATGAGGTTCTAGATAAAAGTAAGGCTTGGTAATTCTCCTTTACCCAAAGTACAAGTGTCACAATTTTAACTAGGAAAAGCCGGGATGGCTCAGTGGGTTGAGCACTCTTCTTGCAACCCCAAAGTCTGAGGACCATATCCCTGCCCTGACCTGTGTGGACCCATATGCTGAACTGGGGTGTGCCCCCAGTTTGGTTTTCACCGGGGCAAGCCCTCTATGCAGGAGGGCCCCTGGTTTGGCTCCCACCCCAGGCATGCTTCCCATGTGGGAAGCCCCTGGCTTGTAGGGGCATGCCTCCCATGCAGGAGGGCTCCTGTGCAGCCCCAAGCCCCCAGCCCAGTTCCTGACATGCGCTGTCTCTCACCCACCTGTGGAATGAAACTATAGAAAATGAATGATGTGCAACTATGGAGACTGCTCTGGGCTCTCCCTCTTTCTCTCTGTCTCTCTGTCTCTCTCTCTCTCAAAAACAATAATCTTTCAAAAAAGAAGAAAAAGAATTTTAACTAGGTTTTTCTTTTGTTTGAAACAGTGATGACTCGTGGCACTGCCTCCAGCCCATCCTATAGATTCATATTGAATGATGGGACAATGCTTAGCGCCCACACCAAGTGTAAACTTTGCTACCCTCAAAGTCCAGACATGCAACCTTTCATCATGGGAATTCATATCATCGACAGGTACTACTTATTTGGAGAGCTTCGTCTGAAATAAATCATTTCATATATCTCTTCTAAGAGAAAATTTTATCATCTTGATGACTAGAAAACAGAAATTCTAAATTAGATATTATAGTGTAATGAGTATATAATCAATGTATCCATACTAGGTTGTATAGTTTTGTCGCCTTACAATGGCTTTGTTGTCCAAAATGGGAGACAGGAGAAATGAGGCTGAAAATACATGTTTTAGAAGTAAAACCAAAAGGGTGGCTAAAAATTCTAGCTTTCCAGATTTCTTTAATATTGATTTCAAGAGTTTGTTAATAGTTATTTTTATTTTTAAATGTTCTTTTTCATCAGGGGAAACTCAATGGCTCCTGAGTTCAAGTTTACAGTTTCTCAAACTATAAACCATTAAACTTTCAACTCGAGATTTTTTGAATCTCATTTCCTCTAAATTGTTCTCCTCTCTAAATATGTTTTATACTAGTATATATGGTAAATTCATGGAACCATTTTATTATTCTGTGAATTATTCAAAACCTTACATTTACAGTTATTTAAAATTTAGCATTAAACAAAAACAAGACATTTCCCCTCACTTCATCTTTTCCTCATCTAATATATTTGCTTATTGGAACATGGTAATACCAGTCACAAATCTGTTGTCATAATTATGGATTTGAGTAAAGAGCTAGATGAAAATCTGGATTCAGTATTCTGCTTTTTTCTAATTTTAGTTTAATTTATGCTTGTGAGTGGAATTAGCACAGTTCTTTTTTTCATATTGTGATTTCTCTTTCAAAACATCTGCTATGTCTGCATATCATTTAATTTTTACATCAATGACACAGTATTTTCCTTACCCACTCTTCCTCTTTGGAGTTGAAATACTTAAAAGCTGTAACAAGGGAGTCATGAATAAATTCTTTGTAGGCAGAGATGTGGGAAGTTTTTTCTTTCAACTAATAGTTTTATTCTGATGTTACTTATTTGTATTAAATTTTGAAAAGTTTAAAAGTACATATATTAGATTTTTTCCCAAGACCAAGAAAGATTTAATTCCCATATAACTGAAATCGTTATCAAATTTACAAGACCATAGCACTGACAGCCCACTGTTTTTCCTTCATTTATAATGATACAAAATCCCTTGAATATTATTTTTATTTTTAAATATTATTAAAATATAAGCATGAAATATTAACGAAGTGGCTGGTCTTGTTTTATAATATTATCAAAAATATTTTAATGGAAACCAACAAAGATGTTTGAATAATAATGTTTTTTCTCTTCTAGGGAACACAGTGGTCTTTCTCCTCAAGATGACACTAATTCTGGAATGTCGATTCCCCGAGTAAACCCCTCTGTCAACCCTAGTATCTCTCCAGCTCATGGTATGGCCCGTTCATCCACATTGCCGCCATCAAACAGCAACATGGTATCCACCAGAGTAAACCGCCAACAGAGCTCAGACCTTCATAGCAGCAGTCATAGTAATTCTAGTAACAGCCAAGGGAGTTTTGGATGCTCACCTGGAAATCAGATTGTAGCCAGTGTTGCCTTAAACCAGGGACAGGCCAGTTCCCAGAGCACTAATTCCTCTTTAAACCTCAATAATTCTGCTATGGAAGGTACAGGAATATCACTTGCACAGTTCATGTCTCCAAGGAGACAAGTTAGTTCTGGATTGGCAACAAGGCCCAGGATGCCAAGCAATTCTTTTCCTCCTAATATTCCAACATTAAGCTCCCCTGTTAGCATGACAAATACTGCCTGTAATAATAGTAACCGATCTTATTCAAACATCCCAGTAACATCTTTACAGAGTATGAATGAAGGACCCAATAACTCTGTTGGCTTCTCTGCCAGTTCTCCAGTCCTCAGACAGATGAACTCACAGAATTCACCTAGCAGATTAAATATACAACCAGCAAAAACTGAGTCCAAAGATAACAAAGAGATTGCATCCATTTTAAATGAAATGATTCACTCTGACAACAACTCTAGTGAAAGCAAACCTCTGGATTCTGCACTTCTGCACAACAATGACAGACTCTCAGATTCCGGAGACAATAAATACGCTCAAACCAGTCACAAACTAGTTCAACTTTTGACAACAACCGCAGAGCAGCAGTTACGGCATGCTGACATAGACACAAGTTGCAAAGAGGTACTGTCTTGCACAGGCACTTCCAGCTCTGCGTCTGCTAACTCTTCAGGCAGTTCTTGCCCCTCTTCTCATAGCTCATTGACAGAGCGGCACAAAATTCTGCACCGGCTCCTGCAGGAGGGTAGCCCCTCAGATATCACCACCTTGTCTGTTGAGCCTGATAAAAAGGACAGTGCATCTACTTCTGTGTCAGTGACTGGACAGGTGCAAGGGAACTCCAGTATAAAACTGGAACTGGATGCTTCAAAGAAAAAAGAATCAAAAGACCATCAGCTTCTACGCTACCTTTTAGATAAAGATGAGAAAGATTTAAGATCAACTCCAAACCTGAGCCTGGATGACGTAAAGGTGAAAGTGGAAAAGAAAGAACAGATGGATTCTTGTAACACAAACCCAACCCCAATGACCAAACCTGCCCCTGAGGAAATTAAACTGGAGTCCCAGAACCAGGTGTGTAATTCCTCACTTCATAGGATGAACATTTCTACTGAGTTTTTTCCTTTTTATTTATTTTACTCCACCCATAGACCAGATTTGGATCAGGCTGTTTTGCCCTATTCATTTGGTATATATTAAAAGGTTAGTATTAATAGTTGACAAATCACAGGATGCCATCAAAAGTTCTCTTTGGAACTTTGGAGGGCTACTGTATTAATGCAGCATTCTAAGAAAGTAGATGTTTTTTTCTTTCTGTAAAATCAGAGTTCACATCTTTTGAGATAATTTTTAAATTCCTTTTCCACTCCCTCCTCCCAACCTTACCTATTGAATCCAACTGTCTGAGAATAGAACCGAGAAATCTACCGTAGATTTTAGAGAAGTTCCCCCAGAGAACTCTGGTATGGAGCCACATTTGGAACTTCTGAAGTGAATGACATAGGAGAGAAATGTGAGAAGGTGGTGAGGCAGCCTGGACTGTCTTGCTTTGCTCTTTCGTTTGAAACATTTTCTAAAGCTGTTTTCTATCTTACCTGATTCTAACCACACTCAACCCTCATCAGAATAGGAACTTAAGTATTCTGGGTAGTTAGGGTATATAACATTCTCTGAAACAAATAAAATGTAAATAACTCTTTGTGTAAATTGTTATGGATTGACAATCTCTATGTTTAGGCTGAGGTGAGGGTGGGGTGAAAATTAACAGGCAGCTTTATTTATTGAATAATTGCTATGGACTCGGAAAGAATTTAAGAAAAGCAGAAAATACAGTGTCTGTCTCCTAGGAGCTTCCAAATTATTTATACAGAATGTAGACATGTATGAAATAGCTGAACATTTATCTACAGAGCAGTTTTATCAATAAGGCTCTTCATGGTGAAACAAGATTCAAAATTAGTATATATTAGTCCTTCAGTTTCTTGAACCAGCTTTATTTTCTGCCCTCATCTCACAAATCTCTTTCTTCAGGCATACTATACTCTAGACACATGGAAATCGTTGCCATTCCTGGGATAAGCCATGTCTCTTCTAAGCTGCTTTGCTCTCCTTTCTGATTGCTGAACTTCCACTCATCTTAACAAACCAGTTCACACATTGTGTCTAAAACCTTACCCCCAGTAGCCCTACCTGACATTTGCTTCCTCTGCTCTCTCATGGTGCCCTGGATTGTTTCTGTTTACTGTTTGTAACAGCAATATTTTGGTTATTTCTTTGTGTATGTGCTCTTTGAGGATAAGGCTGTCTCTCATGTTTCCTGATACAACTAAATATCATGTGTTTAAGCTGAAAAACAGCTTTAAATAATGACTGCATTAAAGTTCTAATGCTATAAAATTAACTGTAAAAGTAACAGCTTTATAAAGTAACACCATAGTGTGCAGTATTGGTGCACTATTTTGGTACACAGGTACACGCATTTTTGCTGAGTTTATACCTATGGGTGGAATTGCAGGATTTAAGATTTGTATGTTCATCTTTAGTAGATAATAACAGTTCTCTTAGTATATGAGAATTTCTTCTAATTTTCCCATGTTCTTACTATTCCTTGGTATCATCAGTCTGTTAAATTTTAGCCTTTCTAGGTCTATGTAGTGGTATTTCATAGTTTTAACTTGCATCTCCCTAATAAGTGTTGGTCATTTGGTTATCTTTTCTGAATTGCTTATTCAAACGTATTGCCCATTTTCCCAGCATGTTGTCTTTCTTAAAGATTTATTTTTATTGTTTTTGACAGAGAGAGAGAAGGGGGAGGGCCCAGAACAGTCTCCATAGTTGCACATCATTGGTTTTTCCACATAGTTTCACTCCACAGGTGGGCTTGGAGCTACACAGGGCAGGAACTGGGCCGGGGTCTCGCCCAGTGAGAACTGAACTGGGGGCACTCCCCAGTTCAGCGTGCGGGTCTGCACAGGCCTGGGCCGGTATTTGATCCTCAGTCCCCAGGGCTGCAAAGTGAGTGCTTAACCCACTGAGCCGTTCCGGCTTCCCCGCATGTTGTCTTTCTTAATAACTTGTAAGAATTCTTTATGTATTTTAGATGAGCCTTTTATTGGTTATACACTTACAGATATCTTTTCTGTGCCATGGCTTACCAGTGCTTTTTGATAAAGTAAAGTCCTTCATTTTAATGTAGTTCAATTTGTCAAACTCTTCCTTAGTACTTTTTGCACACTTGGTTAGTACTTTTTGCACACGTGTAACAAAATGTGTTTTAAAAAATGTTCATGGGGGAGCCGGGATGGCTCAATGGGTTAGGCGCTCACTTTGTAGCCCTGGGGACCGTGGATCGAATCCCAGCCCCAGCCCATGTGGACCCATATGCTGAACTGGGGAGTGCCCCCAGTTCAGTTTTCACCTGGCTGAGACCCCGGCCAAGTTCCTGCCCTGTGCAGCCTCGCCCACCTGTGAAATGAACCTATGTGGAAAAACCAATGATGTGCAACTATGGAGACTGTTCTGGGCCCTCCCCCTTCTCTCTTTCTCTGACTCTGTATCTCTCTCTGTCAAAAACAATAAATAAATCTTTAAAAAAAAAAATGTACATAGTACCTTTATTTGTATTAGCCAAAAACTAGAAACTTCCAAAATCCATCACAGTAAACTATAGATAAAAACTATTCAGCAATGCAAACAATAAACTACTTCTAACATGTGACAGGATATTTGAACTTCAGAAATAATGTTTAGTAAAAGAGGCCAGACATTTAAAAAATATATGCATATAATTCTATTTGTAATGAATTAAATAATGAAATACAAACAGGTAGACATCTTATGTTGATGAATTATCTCAAAGTATCATAGTAGAATAATACTGTAAAGTAAAGGCCAGTTTTCTCCTGTGCACAACCTCAGGCAGATGTAGAGACCCTACCACTGTACAAGACTATTTATTAAAATGTTGCCCAAACTTTTTTAAATTATAAAAAAGTTATATCAATGTAAATTTATTTTTCATTACATCATAAAATAAGTCATTTTACAAAATGTTGAAAAATATGACAAAAAAAATCACACTGAGTACTATCATAACATAGTACTCTTGATACTTCAGTCCAATCTTTTCCCACTGCATGAATTTTATACCAAGATATTTTAGATAAATCACATGTGTATATTATCTTATATCCTTCAGTAGATTAATATCATAAGCTTCCAAATATTTTCCAGTGGAATAGTTAGGTCATGTAATTTCTAATTGTTTCTTCATTCTTTCATAGTCACACTGTATTCATGGAGTTTAAAGAAGCAACTTTTTTCTGTGCTGTTTCGGGGGAAAGTATAGAATATATTTCCACTAACTTTGGTTTCCATTCTTAGTTTACAGCTGACCTTGACCAGTTTGATCAGTTACTACCAACGCTGGAGAAGGCAGCCCAATTGCCAGGCTTATGTGAACCTGAGAGGATGGATGGTGCGGTCACCAGTGTATCCGTCAAGTCGGAAGTCCTGCCACCTTCCCTTCAGTCCACCGCTGCCAGACCCACTTCCAGGCTGAATAGTATGTATTGAGAACAAAACCTCATTTTCAGTGTTTAATGATAATGCTGATTTGTGCTTTGTCTCTCTTCATTATTGCACAAAACTTGTTTCTTGAGAGTGAAATATCTTTTCATTAATGCCATTACAAATAATAGACATATGAACTTTACTCAACCTGTGCATTTTAGATTACAGCATAACATCTACTATTTTGTAATTAATGTTAAGGTGAGCATTTGATGTTAAGGAGAACAATTTTGTGTTCTTACCCAAAACATTCCATAGCAGGACTTTTAGAAATATTATATTGGGTCAGATTATGTTTCCCAAAGTATCTTCCTTGCACACTAGTCCTAAGAAAGGCAAAAAAAAGGATTTGTGCTAAAATACACTGAGCAAATGCTACATGGCACATACATGATTCCTCATTAAAATTCCACAATGCATATTAAAGGTTTTAGAAATGCTATGTTAAAGAAACCAGTTTTGATTTCTCTGACTCAGCATTTACCAAACTTTCTTGATTATGGAATTCCTTTTCTCAAGTAATACATGTTACTCTGCAGAATGAGTTTTCTGTGGAGCACTGTTTAGAAGACAACTCTATTGAAATAATTCACCACTGTGCTAGCTGTTTGCATTCTTCTAGCTTGGAGATATTTTGATAGTATAATACTTTAAATTCATGGAGATAGGACTCTCAATTTTTTTTTACCTATCAAATTTTAAATGGAAAAAAAAGCAGTGGTGATAATTTTATTGTGTGACTTTGAAACTGAAAGAAACTAACCAGCTCACTTTCATTTTGCCTGCATTCCTGACCTAAGTCTTGTCCCTCTTCTGATGGCATCATATGTATGACTCATTTATTTCAGTTTTAGCTGTCATGACATAATTCCTGAAAGCTTACCAGCTGGAAAGAAGAATCTTGAATCATCTCTGACATTTTTTTTTTTTTTTAATAATTTTTATTTATTTATTTATTTATTTTTAACAGAGAGAGAGAGAGAGACAGAGAGAGACAGAGAGAGACAGAGAGAGACAGAGAGACAGAGAGACAGAGAGAGAACTGAACTGGGCGAGCTCCTAGTTCAGCATATGGGTCCACACGGGCCGGGGCCGGGATTCGATCCTCGGTCCCCGGGGCTGCAAAGTGAACGCTTAACCCACTGAGCCATCCCGGCTTCCCCATCTCTGACATTTTTGAAGGCAGTTTTCTGCTAACCAGAACACTAGATAAGGCAGGAACCTAGGTTCAAGTCTCACATTCTTCATTTTATTAAGTGTTATTTCAAGTAAATGAATTTTCTCAGCCCTATTCTCTTTATCTGCAAAACAAGAATTAGACAAGATGACTTTGAAAATCTCTTCTAGTTGAAACTGAGAGTCTCCACACTCTGGGATATTAGGCACAGTGGGGGAAACAGTAGGTATAGGGCTGAAAAGGTAATAAAATGGAAGTCTTCATATTGATTGGTTTGATTCTGGTCCCCTCTCTTTCCAATGTGGGAGGCTGGAGGAGTTTCCTCGGGAGACACTGAATGGCTAGAAAGAAGATGTCTGCATGTGGGTGTGTAAGGGTAGGTCCCTAAACAAAGGTCATCCTGCCATGTAATCCAGTGATGAAGGTTACCAGGAGACACAAGTCTCACACTCTGTCCTCCTAGGCAGTGTTTCAGAACACTGACTAAACAGACTCAGAGATCATCAGGACTTTGAGGCAAGTGTACGGCTTGAAAGAGAGCAAAAGAAACAGACAAAGAGTATGTGTTGGAACTATACAGTGAGTGCAAGGACAAAAATAATTTTTTTTTACTTTAAAAAGATATTTTACCCACGAATAGTATGGGAAGAAAAAAAAAGGAACAAAAAATAAGGAAGAACTTTTGAAAATTAGATAGCCAAAAATTTTAAATTTCAAAGAAGTTAAAGCTGAAAAAAAGCTCCCCGAAAGAACAAAACAACAAAAAGACAAATAGAAAGTAGGGAAGAAAAAGTTAATATTGACATAGGAGGTGCAATAATGATTGCTGAGCATTTCCAGAAACAAAACAGTGAGGAGAGGAAAAAATGGAAGAGAAGAAAACTGTCAAGCAAATAATAAAGGAGAATTTTCTAAGCTGAAGGAAATAATTCTTCAGATTGAAATGGTTCGACAAGTACCCAGCACACACACACAAACAAAACCTGTACCAAAGCTTATCATCATGTAATTCTGGAATATCAGAAATAAAGATTCCAAAAACTTTCAGAAAGATATGAATTGTATACAGCAAATTTTAATTGCCAAAACTTGGAAGCTATCAAACCATGAAAAGACATGGAGAAACCCTAAATGCATATTGCTGAGTGAAAGAAGCCAATCTGAAAAGGTTACATACTTTAAGATTCCAACTATATGACATTCTGGAAAAGGCAAAAGAGTTAAGAGGAAAAAAAAGAAAAGTTAAAAGATCAGTGGTTGCCAGAGAGAGGGATGAATAGGACAGTGAAACTATTCTATATGAAACTGTAATGGTGGTTACATGTTATACATTTGTCAAAATTCATAGACGGTACAGCGCAGAGTGAATCTTAATGTAAACTATGGGCTTTAGTTAATGAAAATGTATCTATATTAACGTATCAGTTCTAACAAATGTATCACACTAATGTAAGATGTTAATAATAGAGGTTATAGCCCAATCTAAAAAATGGACAAAGGATTTTAAAAGACACTTAATAAAAGGAGATATGAAAATAATCATAAGCACATGAAAACATGGTCAGTATCTTCAGTAATCAAGAAAATGTAAATTAAAACTATAATGGAACACTAGTATAAATCCAGTTAAATACTCCAAATTAAAAATCTGACAGTACCAAATGATGACAGAGTTGTGGAGCAACTTGAACTTTTGCATTGTTAGTGGGAATGAAAAAACGGTAAAACAAATTTAGAATATTATTTTTCAGTTTCTCGTAAAATTAGACATACATTTACCATTTGACGCAGCAGTCCACCTTTCAGGTTCCTAATGAACACAGGTATAAGAATGTGCTCATCAAAAGACTTGGCCACAAATGCTCATACAGATTTATTCATCATAGCCCCAAACTGGAAACAATCTTTTAAGTGTCCATCGACAAGAAAATGGTGTACCGTATTCATAAAATGAAATACTGCTCAGCAATGAAAAGGGAGGAACTACTGGTACATGGAATGAATTATTCTTAAAAACATACTGAGTGAAAAAAGTCTAGCTTCACAAGATTACTGATTGCCAGTGGAAGGGAAGATTGACAGCCAAGGAGCTTGAGGGAACTTTTAGAGATGATAGAAATACTCTGTTTTTATAATTGAGGTGGAATGTTATGGATTTATACCTCTGTCAGAATTTATTGAACTGTACACTTAAAATGGGTGTATATTATAGTATGTCAAGTATACATTAATAGAAATCTCTAAGTTAGAATGATTTCTAACCTATAACTAGGCATCCAAATTTCCAGTAGTTGTGGATGTGAAATAAAGACATTTTTAGGTGTGAAAAAGCTCAAATATTTGATGGTGTACTCACCCTTTCTAGTGAAGGTCCTGGAGGACACACAACAAACAAGGTGAAAACCAAAAAAAGAGAAAGATAGAAGATACAGGGCAAACAAAGGACCAGAAAGGTGTCTGGGAATGATAGTAGATCAGAAAGATTAGGGAACAACCAGTGTAAGCTGGAATAGGAGCCTGAGTCCTCTGGAAAAGAAGCCTCTGGGAAAGAAATAGAATTGCTCTCTTTGAGTTCATAGAAAATATTATTGATTGATAGGTATATGTCAAAAGTGCTGAAGTATCTGAAAAACTACTAGAAAAGAAGGCAAGTGAAAAAAATAGTTATTGTTAATTCCAGAAAAAAGGAAGCATAGTAAAGAAAGGAGGTTTGAACGTAGTGCAGTGTGACTTAGCAGTAATATGTATTTGCATAGTCATAAGAATCGAAATATTTAGGAAACCAGGATGGCTCAGTACATTAAGCGCTTGCTTTGCAGCCCCGGGGACTGAGGATTGAATCCCAGCCCTGGCCTGTATGGACCCACATGCTGAACTGGAATGTACTTCCCATGTGGGAGGCCCCCAGTTCTATCCATGGCTTGAAGGGGCATGCCTCCCATGAAGGAGGGCCCCAGCCTGGGTGGCCCCTACCCACCTGTGTGGAACAAAACCATGTCGAAAACTGCTCTGGGCCATCCCCTTTCTCTCTCTCTCTCTCTCTCTCTCTCTCTCTCTCTCTCTCTCTCTCTCTCTCTCTCTCTCTCTGTCAAAAACAACAAAATAAATCTTTTTTAAAAATCTAAATATTAACTTAATTTTAATAAAAGCTATGATCTCTGTTAGAATATTGGGGATACAGGAGTTAGTAAGACAGGTAGGTGTTAGAGAACTAAGACATCTATTATGATGGGAAGTTAGTAATTAAAATTCAGATCTCAAGAAGTAGCAGCCTTTACATATTTAAAAGTAAATAGGCACATGCCAAAGAAAACAGCTATACAAGATGAGAATGATTGTCTGTGTTAAAGGAGTGTAATCAAAGGATCAAAAGGGGTGAAGTAGGAAATTGCTTTTACTCATAATGAACCTTTTGGTTTTGACTTTTTACATTATGTATATATGTGTATATATATATATATATATATATATGTGTGTGTGTGTGTATATATATATATATATATATGTTAATTTGATAAAAAAGTAAAGTTAGTAAAAAGTGAGTGTCTTCTACCTCTACAAGTCTATGAGTGGAATGTGCAGATAGCCAGAATCTGTTAAGCCTTGTGCTGCTTAAGCGTTGGCAAGGGCCAGAAGCATAGAGGGGAAGATAATGAGGAGTAAGGGGGAAAAGGTAAGAGGCAGATGCCAGTCCACAGTGTTTCAATATAGATAAGAAAGAAGGAATTCAAGAGGCATAAGGCCAAGGAAACAAGTTGATCAAGAGAAAGTAAAAAGAAAGAAAGGAATGGGAAACAAAAAAGACGATGGAGACAAAAATATAACATATAAAAGGGAAGAGAAGAATAGCCCCTAAGTCTCTGTGCCCTCTCTCCTCTCCACTGTCTACCACTAACACTTTTACTAGAACCAGAGTCCATTATTGAGTGGCCCATTCCATGTCTTACCCTTGTGCCCAACCAGGAAAATTAAGCAAACATCTTTCTTTACTTTAGTCTTCAATCTTAAACTGAACTGTGTTGAGTGCAAATGTCTTACATAATACAGTTTAATTTTCATCCTATTTTAACCAGCAATACACTAGTTAGAACTTCTGAATCTATCTATCTACCAGGCCACTTTTTTTTCCCACACTTTCCTTTTACATGCCCTTTTGCATTGTATTCTGACAGAATCTCTGGGCCAAATTTTCTAGATCAAAACTGAATCTTCAACCCTGTCTGTTCTTCTCTTCAGTTCATCTGTTGAGTTCTTTTAATTATAGCTATCATATTTTTAATTTCTAGAAATGATTTTTACAGAAGTCTGTTTTTATATATAATGATAGACTTTAATCTGTGATGATAAATTTATTATTTTTTATATGTATTATGCTTTAGGGCTCATCCATTTTTCTCTACTAATCTTATTTTCCTAGAAGTTACTTTCTTTGTTAAATTTGTTATCTTTTTTGCTGTTATCTTCTCTTGAATGTTTGGTGAATTTGGGTTATCTGTTCATGTACAGTTGACCCTTGAACAACAAAGGTTTTGAATTGCTTGGGTCCAATTATACCTGGATGTTTTTCAACAAAGACTGTAAATGTATTTTTCTTAAGATTTTTTTAATAACATTTTCCTTTCTCTAGTTTACTTTATTATAAGGATACAGTAAATAATACATATAACATACAAAATAAGTTAGTCAACTTCTTACATTATCATTAAGGCTTCCAGTCTACAGGAGGCTATTGGTAGTTACATTTTTGAGGAGTCAAAAGTTATATGCCAGTTTTCTAAAGTAAAAGCATAGGGGAATTGGTACCCTAATCCCTGCATTGTTCAGTGGTCAACTATATACTGAAAAAGACCTACAATGAAAAATATAGATAGTTAACTGTTTCTTTAGCTAAAATGAGAAGCACTTTTGCTCTTGCAGTGAATGTAGGTTCTGATTATAGAAGATCTGTTTCTATAAAAATTTGTTGTGAGGGAGTGGGAATTGGTGATGGGAAAAATCCCTGTGGCAGCCCAAGCACCCACTTTGGGAGATTCCCTGGGTAGAACTCCTACTTTGAGTCCTGTACTTACCACTTTTATCACATGGGCAGATGCCAGAGTCAGCTGCAGTCAGACCAGGGACCTAGTGACAGCTGTTCAGTTGTCCTGCAACTGCCCTTTACCCGCTCTGGTGACCACTAAGCTTGGAGTTGTTCTGCTGTTCTGGGAAAGTTCCCCTTTTTGGAAAATCTTTTCTTTGTCCTATTGCAAAGTTTTTTAGTTGAAGTTTCACCATCAGTTTGTTTTCATCTATTTTGTTTCAGCAATTCTTTATTGTTCTAGTCAGCTGCCATGATACTTCTTTTGCCTTTCTTTCAGCTATAGATTTATTTTTCTCATTTTATTTTTTGTTTTTTTCCAGTGATATTTCTGAAAAATTTATCACCTAAAATATAGGTGATAAATCTGCCACATTGAATCAGAAATTTTTCTTAGGCCCATTTATGTATGAGAAAACTAAGGTCCATAGAATGAAAAGAAAACATACACACATTCGCATATTCACACTCATACACAGACAAGAATGTGGTCAAAAATATTCAGTTAGTGCATCAGAACCAGATTCAAATCTCAGTCTTCCTGGTTTCCAAACATGCTGTTCATGTGCGCACACGTGCACACACACACACTGATTCAGTGTGACCAAGCAATTTAAATAATTTTGTTAAAGGACATTCTACAAGAGCAGCACATCCAGATACATATTACTTTCTCAGTGTAGACAACTTAGACCAATATTGTTGATCAAAATATATACAACTTGCCTCTTTGGTAGTACTGTCAAAACCTCTGCTATGGCCTTTTCACTGTCTTCAAGCCTCTATCCTTTAAATGGGAGAACTGACTTTTGATAATGTGTGAAGCTATTTGGAGTCAAATTTGTTGATCAAAAAAGAATAAAATTAGTTAAGACAGTTCTAGAATTCCAAAAATAGTTGAACATCGACATCACTGGAGTAAGTGAATGACTTCCTGAGGTGGTGGTTTTTATGTTCTGTGAACATACACAATCTGAGATGATTATTTTTGAAATCTTATTAATTTGCAGTACATTAAAAATACTGCAGAATTCTAAACAATGTTTTACATAAAACGTTTTTTGTACTTAAAAAATCTATTTTTATGCCCCTTCTTTTGAGATTATATTTAGTGTGTTGAGCCTATTAGTAGGCATCTTTTGCTATTCTAAAGCTGTAATGAATAATATTATGTAGAGGTAATTTACTGCATGTAAGAGTACATCTGAAATATAAGTTCTGAGTAGAATTGCTGGGCTAAATGGTAGATAGATTCTGCCAAATAGCCCTTAATAGATATTGTACCAGTTGGTACTTTGATAACGTTTCTCTTTCCACACATCTTCAATATGTTGAATTATGCACTTTCTCATCTTTGCCAATCTGATGGTTTTATTATTTTTAATATCTCAGTGTAGTTTTAATCTGTATTTCTTTTCTTGTGAAGTTTATCACTTTTCAATGATTTTATGTGCTTTGTTCATATTCTCTGACCATTTATTTATCTATCTATTGATTTATAGGAGTATTTGAGGGGGAGGAGTACACTAGAGAATTAGTTCTTTTGTCTACATCATATTTTAAAAAATAAAACACCCTCACTGCTGTACATAATTGCTGCCAAATGTAACACAAAACTGGACAAGAAACCTTACCAACAGCTGAAGAAAATTAACTGTGTACATCAGACTCACTGGATACTGAATTAACTGTTAGAGGAGTAAAAAGTTTAGAGCCACTACCATGACTAGCTAATGCTGTTGACTCTGTATGCAGAAATTTTTTAATAATAATAAGTTTTTATTTTTTGCTGGGTTTAGTGTGGCTAACAAAGATACTAAGTTTTTTTTTCCACTAGATTTTCAGTGGAGAAAGTCTGATGTTAAGTCTTTGCCAAGATGATAAAAATATTAATAGCTTTACCAGGGCTCCCTAAAGGTTTGTTTTCTACCCCTATTTCAGCTGCCTCCCTCCAATAAAGGAACTGGCAGATGCATTGATTTCAGATGCTTCCTTTTTAAAAACTACTGTGCCAGTATTGTGTTACATGTATACATACTTACTCATGTTTGTGATAGAGTTAAAAACATGACCAAAAATAATGGGTTTATTCCCTGGACAAAGAGAGATAACTAGAATATTTCCTAAAACATTCCAGAAAATCCTCAAATCTTTTATAGAAGTTAGTTTCTAAAGGAAGTCTAAAACTTTGAAGTGATTTTAAAAATAAAAACCAACTTATTTTCAGCATACAGCCTATGCAAACAAAGCTTTTTGTTGAAGTTTGATTTATTTGTTTGGACTATTTTCCCTGGTCACCGAACTTAGCACATGAATCTGATTTTATTTTGAAAATATTTTGTCTAACTTACTTTCTTACCATTTTTTCCATCAAGACTAGAAGAATGAGATTCTGTGTCCTGTTACTGAGTCAAATAAACTACCTTATAATAGTCAATATATATATATATATTTTTTTATTGTTTTTGACAGAGAGAGAGAGACAGAGAGAAGGGGGAGGGCCCAGAACAGTCTCCACAGTTGCATATCATCGGCCCTTCCACATAGTTTCACTCCACAGGTGGATGTGGGGCCGCACAGGGCAGGAACCGGGCCTGGGTCCCACCCCGGTGAAAACTGAACAGGGGGCACCCCCCAGCTCAGCACATGGGTCCACAAGGGCCAGGGCCGGGACTCGACCCTTGGTCCGCAGGGCTGCAAAGTAAGCACTTAACCCACTGAGCCATCCCGGCTTCCTTTTAATAGTCAATATTAATGGTAGACAGCTATGTAAATTTTCTTTGACTCTCAAATATTATTAATTTTATCTAGGTTAGAGTTCTTTTTTCTTTTTTTTTAAGATTATTATTTTTTTTAACTTATTTATTGTTTTTGACAGAGAGAGACAGACAGAGACAGAGAGAAGAGGGAGGGCCCAGAACAGTCTCCATAGTTGCACATCATTGGTTTTTCCACGTAGTTTTATTCCACAAGGGGGCTTGGGGCTGCACAGGGCAGGAACTGGGCCGGGGTCTCGGCCCAGTGAGAACTGAACTGGGCACTCCCCAGTTCAGCATATGGGTTAGCACGGCTGGGGCCGGGATTCGATCCTCAGTCCCTGGGGCTGCAAAGTGAGCGCCTAACCCACTAAGCCATCCCAGCTTCCCCTAGGTTAGAGTTCTTAAAGGTAATATGATTGAGCAATTAATGTGTGGAACAGTGCAGTAGGACAGCTTTACATAATCTTCTCTGATCAACTTTCTGATTTAAATAATGACAATGAACCAAGTGAATACTTTCCCATCACCATTTATTGTTGTTTTTGTTTGCTTCATTTTTCAGAATCGTACAGAATTTGATCTCTGTGTCATTTATTGTGATAGAGAAGACACGTTTAATTGAAAACTACAGTTTTTTACATTTAGAAGTAAATGTGTTTCTGTGGACTCCTACATTTCATTCATACTAAATATTGAGTATATTTCACATTAAAGTGAATCTAACATATTTTGTATAGTTATAAATTATCAATATTCAGCATTAACTACACCTTAAAATCTACTTATTCTCCAAGCATTAGAATCAGTAATTCTGCATAATTATGTTTTCTCTTAAAACTCCATTTTTAGTTTTTTTTAAGTTATAATAACTGTACAGTGACAGAAGGTTACTAGACTTATCGTGGTGAACACAACATTGTAAAGCATATACATGTTGAATCACTGTGTTATATACTTGGAAAACTAATATAATATTGTTTGTGAACTGACCAGGTGGCTTAAACTACAGAAATTTATTTACTCACAGTTCAGGGGGCTAGAAGTCTAAGGGTAGGATGTTGGCGAGTCTGGTTTTCTCTAAGGACTCTCTCCCTGGCTTGGAGATGACTGCCTTTTTGTTGTGTCCTAATCTCTTCTTATAAGAACACCAATTATAGAGCCCACCCAAAGGACCCTATTTTAACTTAATCATCTCTAAGTACAGTCACATTCTGAGGTACTAGGGTTTAGGACTTTTAACATACGAATTTGGAGGGAATACAGTTCAGCCCATACCAATGATTAATTAATATATGTTTATTTTAGAAATTATAAGCTATCATTAAAAACCTTAAAAGAAAATAAAAGTAATCCTTAATCTCACTACCTAAGAATCTAAGGATATATAGCCTTCCAGAATATTTCTTAGTTAATATATATGAAATAGTTATATAAAAATAGAATAAACCTGAACATATGGCTTGGATTATGGTTTTTTTCTTTTTCATTAACAGCACATTGTAAATATAACATAATTTTTTGTTAGTCCCTAAATTTCTGTAATTTAGGTTATTTACAATTTTTTCCTAGTATAAATAATACAGAAATAATCTAAACTTTCAAAAATTCCACACAAAAACTTTCTAAAATGCATGTACTATTTTCTAATTACAATACATAATTCAGCCTCTTTTTTCATTTGTCATTATAAGCATTAATTATTATACTGTTATACTTTTATATTTCATATTAACAATTTTGATCTTTGTTCATTTACTAAATAACCATAGACCGCTGTGCCTTTAGTTCCTGTTTCTACCTTTTATACAACATTTTACCTTTTGATTATAGTTCTTATTTCATGATAATAGCACTGTCCCTACGTATAGCATATTTTAATGTGCTACAGACTGAAAAATCATTTAACCAAAATGGTTAGAATTATCTTTAAATAGTTTTTGAAAATGTCTGGAAGGATTCTCTTATGGTAACATCAGTACATGTGCAAACTTCTCAGCATTGGATTTTATTTGATTCATTGATCTTTTCTCACTTTGTCATTTACTTGTTTGTGGCCACATTCTAGATAATTTAAGTTTCTAGATAAATGACCTTTGTATCATTGAGGTAATATTTTATGACTGAAATCTCATTCTATATATGTATTGCTTCTGAAAAATATTCTCATTTTATCTTCCCTTGTGACACTGATGCCTTACTTTTCTTTTTAAATCAGGATTACCTGAACTGGAATTAGAAGCAATTGATAACCAGTTTGGACAACCAGGAACAGGTGATCAGATTCCATGGGTGAATAATACAGTGACAGCTGTAAATCAGAATAAACCAGAAGAGTGAGTAATACATTTTGTATTTTATAAAGTATCAGATACTAACTTTTGCAGTCTTTAATTTTATCTTTTTGGTTCTGCAGTCAGTGTATTAGTTCACAATTAGATGAGCTTCTCTGTCCACCAACGACAGTAGAAGGAAGAAATGATGAGAAGGCTCTTCTTGAACAGCTGGTATCCTTCCTCAGTGGCAAAGATGAAACTGAGTTGGCTGAATTAGACAGAGCTCTGGGAATTGACAAACTTGTTCAGGTATTTATTAAAGTTGGCATTATTTAAATGATTCACCCCTGAGAAGCTATAAAATGATTTTTAAGCAAGATTTTTTAATATTCTATGTTTTAGCTGTGTTATAATTTACCCTTGTTAAGGTTAACAATATAGAATAATTAATAATGGGATTTTTAAACAAAAAAAAATCATAATAATTTAAAAGCCTTAGAATTAGAAAGTCTTAGCCTTTTCACTATGGAACAGAATCTTAGAAGGTTCCCCTTAGAATAGAATCCGATTTTTATCATCACTTCTTATTTTAGAATTTAATTTATCCTTTATTTATACTAGTTTTCAGTCTATCTTTTTCATGTTATTTTACCTTCCAGATTAGTGTTTTTCAGGCTGTAAGGTTATAAAATCAATTTAGTGCATCATGACTAGCACTTTTTTAATGGAATAGAATAGTGTAAAATAGAAAGTATCAAAATGCATTACCCATAAAAAGGAGTTTTGTTTCTTGAAATTCTCCTCTTAGTTACACACACACACACACACACACACACACACATATCACAGGTTAAGTTATATTTCTTAGAATAAGTGATAGTAAAAAAATTTGAAAGCCATAACTATAGGGCATTCTGTTAGGTCAGCTTTGAATTTTTTTTCAAGTAAGATAAAAACATGAATTCTGTATTTGAGATAGAAAAATGCCTGACTGATCCCCTCCTTTAGGGATCTACTTCTTGTGGTAACATATTAAATAAAATGTTTGTTGATTCTTAGGCTTTGCAATGAAGTTCTTTTTAAACATTTTTGCTTCATTTTGTTGATTTAAGACCATTATTTTAATTGTGTTTTCATTTCTTTACCAAGATTTTTAAATGTCTCAGTTAATCTGTTATTCCATTTCAAAAGTAACTTTTAGGGTTGATTACTTTAGGTAGTAAATTGGAGAGCTTCATGAATTCAGCATGAATATATTATGATGAAACTTTCTAAAGACAACATGCTTTTAGATCCCACATTATATAGAGAAGCATGTCACTTATTAGCAGAAATTTTTTAATAAAATGTTCTGGCTTATTTTCTAATAGGGAGGTGGATTAGATGTATTATCAGAGAGATTTCCACCACAACAAGCAACACCACCATTGATGATGGAAGAAAGACCCAACCTTTATTCTCAGCCTTATTCTTCTCCTTCACCTACTGCCAGTCTCACTAGCCCTTTCCAAGGCATGGTCAGGCAGAAACCTTCGTTGGGAACTATGCCTGTTCAAGTAACACCTCCCCGAGGCGCTTTTTCACCTGGCATGGGCATGCAGCCCAGGCAAACTCTAAATAGACCTCCAGCTGCACCCAACCAACTTAGACTTCAACTTCAACAGCGATTACAGGGACAGCAGCAGGTGGGTACTCTTGTTTAACTGTTGATACTTTATAAAGGTGTGTAATGTCTTTGTAATAAGACAAGCCAATTACGGTGTCAATAACGGTGTCATGTCTACTCTCAGAACCTTTATGAAAGATTCAAAGCAACATCTTTGGTCTGCTAGGATAAAAAAAAAAGGGACACGCTCATTAAAGACAGTTGGCTTATAACAAAGTACTTGGCATCTACAGTTTAAAAGCAATTTAATTTTTTAGTTTTTGGAAAAAAATAGTTATGAACATAATTATTAAATCAATAAAGAAAAATAATTTATAGAGTATCAAGTGATACTGTTCATAATTGTTGAAACAGAAAATGAAGTTTATGTTGTTTGAAGTTGGAGTGATTGAAGCCTAGTGATTTTATTATATTAGGACAATGGAGGAAAGAATGGTTTGGGGGTGTTGAGAGTTGAGAGTGAGTAAGTCTTCTTATAACAGGTATTAAGTAGGAGTAGAGACACATTCAAAATTGTATAAGTAGCAAATATAGAGATAATCATCAGGAACCAAAAAACCAGATGGTTAAAAGTATTGTCTTTGGGAAGTGAGAACAGGACTATAGATTTTTGCTTCTTATTAATCCTGTGTGTTTTGAACTATATATGTATATTGCTTTGAATTTCTTTTTTTTAAGTACTTAAAGTTCCTGGAGTCTTCCTAATTCAGGAAAGAAGGAAAAGAAGGAGGTAAATTAGAAAGGTTATAAAAGTTGGCTCTAGTTTCAATTCCTAGTTCTAACTTTAACTTGGGTTGGTTGACAAATTATTTGCCCTTTTAAAACCTCTGGTTCCTCATCTATAAAATAGTCTTAATAACGAAGTTCCTTTACCTCATAGGTAGGTGTGTGGATTAAATGAGATACTGAATCTAAAGCTCATAGCATAATAACTGGCATGTATTAGCACTTAAATACTAAATATTAATATAAAATTATATTCAATAAATATAAATAATATAAAATGTGCTTTTATTTCATTTAAAAAGATGATTAAAGGGATAAAAGGAGAGATGAGATAGAAAAAATATTTGTAATGGTAGAATAATAAAAAGAAAAGGAATAACTTTTCAGTGCAAGGGTGGAGTAAAGGATTCCAAGAGGAATTAAGGGAAGAGGGGGAAGAAAAAAGCAGCAGAGAAAGGTAGTAGTAATTTGTTCTGAGGATAAATTAAACTACTTTTTGTTATAACTTATTCATCATTAGACAGCATAAGAATAGGAAATGCTTAGTAGTTCCCCTATATTTAGGTACTGTGAGGAAAACAAAAAATGAAAGAGGCAACTTTCAGAACTTATAGTGAGCTTAGGGTATTCAAAACATACCTGAAAAGTTTAATAACAGTGCCAGCCGTAAGTGATTAAGTGCTAACCCAAAATGTAGAGGAAAATGTAGCTATGCTGATTTCCTTGTTTTGCAGGATAGAATTCAGTAAATACTGTCTAAAGTTAAAGGTTCAGTGTGCAAGGCTAGCTCAACAATCTAGGTCAGGTTCATGGATAGATGAAATGATAATTCACACTTAGCTCAGAAAATAATTGTTTTTATTTTGATTTTCTCCTAAAAGCAGCTGATAAGCACAGTAGCCGTGCAAAGGATATACATGAAATAAGGGTGCAAATAAGTGAACATGGCTCCTCATTGTTTCCTTTAAATATTGCGGAAGTATGTTCAAAGTTTGGGGGTCTTGGTAGCCCAACAGAGTGCAATACCATCAAGTGAGAGAAATATAAAATTAGGGACACCCCGTTTTAAGCCTCCAGATATGTCAGTACACAAAAACAACTTATACTGCCATTTAAAACAGTAACTCTGCTGCCTAACAAGCCACATTTTCCAGATCTACTCTTTGGCTTTTGGGCCGTAGTTTCCTCTGTTCAGCAGTAGGTCACTTCACTCAGTTCATAGTGGCTTTTGTATTTTGTACCACAGATGCTCAGTCTTCCATGTGTGTCCCCTTAAGGGCTCTCCTGAGAAGGTCTGGCCAAAGCTCAACTCAGTCATTGTCTCAGGGAAGATGCTTTCAGCAACAAGGAAAAAAAAAAAAGATAAACTCAAAGTAGTAAAATTGTGTGTATGTGTGTGTTCAAATATTGAGATATGCTACAAAATAGATAGGTCCAGGGGCCCAGGTTCTTTCTATCTTTTTACCCTGTAATCCTCGGCAACTAGGAAAATGGCTGCCAAAACTATAGCAGGGGAAAGAGGGACTCTTTCTTACGCATCTCATTTCAGAAGCCATGAAACTGTTCCCAGAACATTCTTGTCTCTCCTTCCTCCTCTACCCCACCCTCCAGAAAAAAGGCAGGGAGGGGACTTCATATGTCTGGCTAGCCAGAACTGAGTCACACGTACACCCTTAACCAGTTGTTGGCAAGGGTTAATTTAGAGTACTCAGTTTATCCCCCGAGATATGTGATTTGGGATAGTTTAGCTGAATAAAATCTTACTCTGTCATCAAGGAAGAAGAGAGTAAATGGCTCTGTGTTGGTAGTAACAGTACCTGATAAAATCAAAATTGAGTTTAAATATATTATTTAAAGTTATACAGGTGTTCACAGTCAGAATCAAATTCGTGAACTGAAGTGGAACATCTACCCTTTCTCCTGCCTTAAATTCCATTAAATGACAGGTTGTATATTTTAAGTAAGTTTCTATCAGTGCAGAAAAAAAGAATACCATCATTCTAAAAGTTTTTAATATAGTAGACTCAATTAATGGGCACCCATGGGGATGCTGACTGGATAAATATAAGTAGACTCTCTATTAACCGGCACATAACCCATTTCCCGTTTAGGAAAAAAAGTACAGCTTGTTGCCTCATTCATTTAATATTATATACACATGCTCTTTGAGGCTGAAGCAAATCTGACTGATTTTCAATGTGAGAATAAACTATAAAAACTGTTCTTGCAGTTATTTCTAAATAGAACTTGTCTCTAATCCTAATGTAACTGAAATGCATATGATGATCAGTATTTAGTAATTTTTTTTACATGTAGGAATGCTACATTTTCTAGGATTTGAAGTCTGCGGTTTATCTTGGGGTAAATGCTGCAGCTGCAAGCTCTGCCAGCAACTGTCCTCGGGGCACATGGGAAACAGGTGAAGCAACTGGCAGCCTCAAGCAGCCAGCATTGCTGGTTGACAGAGAGTCTACAGAATATAGGATTTTGAAATACAGAAGGAAACAAAATTGTCATGTAGAAATAGTACAATGCTTGCATAGAAGATCCAAGAGAATCTATAGGGAACTTAAAACTAATAGAGAACTCAGCAAGGTTTTTAGATAAAAGAACAGGAAATAAAAATAAATGACAATTCTTTTCATTAGCAACAACCAATTAGAAAAAGTAATTTCAAAATACATCACAATATGCAAAAGTGAGAAAATTATACATCAGAATTGAAAGTCAAAAAAGATTCAAGTAAAAGACATTTGTGAATTAAAGACTGTCATAAAAGTGGCAGTCATTCTGAAATTAATCTGTAAATTCTGTGAATTCCAATCAAAATCTCAACGTGGACTATGATAATCGATGCTAAACTTATTTTAGAAGTATAAATACAATCTTAAAGAAGAATAAAGATGAACTTACACTACTGGATATCAAGATTTAAAACCAAGTTTTAGAAGTTAAGACAATGTGGAACTGGCATAGGGATAGACAGTTCTACCGCTTGGAACATAATAGCCCAGAGACATACCCAGACTTATATATAAACTTAATAAATGACAGGTGGAAATCAGTGGGGAAAGGATGGCCTATGTAATAAATGCTAGTACATTTGGTTGTTTACAAGGGGGAAAACGTTAAATTAGATCCTTGTCTCATACCATACGCAAAAATAAATTCTAGGTTTTTTAATGACCTAAATGTGAATATGGGGAAATCTCTGTGGCCCCTAAGTAAAAAAGGAAATAAAAGATCGATGTGTGCATTAAATTTTTAAACTTATAAGGTAACAGACATCATAAACAAGAATAAAAGACAAGCTATAGACTCAGGGAAGTTATTTCATAGAAGATACTTGCAACCCCATATAGCAGACAAAGGATTAATATGTAGAATATATCAATTTCATAACATGATGTTTTTAATACACTTACCTCACTTGATTGATATCATCTCTTACTTGTTGGTCATATCCTCTTTTTCCTTCTTCCTTCTTGCCAAACACAGGTGATAGTCAAGAAGTTAGCATAGTGCTGGATGACTTGTGAAAAGACAGAATGGGATATATTCAGGTCTATATCATAGTTTGTTTCTTTTTAATGGATCTTAAGATCAGTTTAAAAACATGTTTTCTTGACCTTAAGTATATCCCATTGACTGGAATATGGTACACAAGGATTAAAAAGATTCTAAGATTTTTAATTTGCTTCTACAGTTGTGAATAATCCCCATTTGGCAGACAGGAGGAGGAAGAACACCCTAGGAAACTAGTATAGGTGCTTGGTTGAGACTTTTTAAAAAATGGCATAAATGAAGGAAGTAGCTGGTGATTAAAAACAAAAGTTAAAGCCTTTAGATATAGTGTCTATGTACATCTCAAATAAGCAAAGACTCAAGAAATCTATAAAGAACTTGTAAAGTTCTTTTGGGAAAAGGACAACAGCAAAAATGGGTAGACCTGCTGCTTATAGAAAATAGTATAACACTGGCTGACAAAAGATATAATTATTCTATTCCAGTTTTCTTCTCCAGCAAGGGACATGATCTCCATACTATCAAGAAGAAAAGAATAATATGAAGAGGCAATAACAGTCGAGACAGATAAAGAAATGTGGTATACTTAGGCAAGTCCAGATATGTTATGTGTTAGGGTACTAAAGAAAGGTGTGGATCTAACGTAAGAACCACTGTTGATAATCTTTTAAATATTATAAAGAATAGAAGTGACCAAAACATAGAACTAAGATCAAAGATCGAAACTACAGAGAAGCAGATTTCACCTCCAGATTTCTGGCAATGAAAACTGACTGATAAAAGAATAAGCTTAAAAAAATACTCTTTATCTTGTAAGAATTTATGCAGAAACTGTATCAGGGTACTCACCCTTGACATTATTAACATTTTGGGGCTGGATAATTCTTGTTAGTGGGGAAGTAGGGGGCTTCAACACTGAAGAATGTTGAGCAGCCTCCCTGGCCTCTATGCACCAGATGCTGGTAGAAACCCCTCCCTAAGTTGTGACAACCAAAAATGTCTTCAGACATTGCCAGATGTCCCTTGTGGGGCATACCTACCTCTAGTTGAGAACCTCTGGGACAGATAATCATCTTCTAGGTTTACTATAGAAGGACTTCTGGACAAGGCATTGAAAAAAAAAAATTCATTCAGGCAAACAAAATGATCGCCAGCCTGAAGAGAGAGTTATAACTAGGTTGGGTTGTACTCTTCTACTGGACATAAGCCTCACATTTCCTTTTGTAATACAAGTCTTTTGACCTGCTCTTTATAGGCTTTTGAATTTGTGTCCCCAGCTATAAGGACTCCTAGCCTCTCTCCTCCCACTCCCCATCCCCCAAAAGTTAAAATTTCCTAGAAGATGAAAGGATATGGTGACTCTTTTAGGAAGACTTCCTTGGAAGAAGTAAAACTTGACCTGCTTGCTAGAAAATGGGTTGTGTTTTAGTAATCAGAATAAGCAGGTCAGAATGAGGCAGTTGTACACACAGATAGTCAAGGGGAGGGAAAATGAACAAGAGTTATTTTATAGGCAGAAATAAATCAGTATTTCCAGAACAGAAATTACTTGGAGATTGCTGCTATTTAGAATAATTCCTTCTACTTCTAAAAATAAACTATTTACTTCCTAAAGTTACCTTTTTCGTTTTTACTACTTCTCAAGCATCTTTCCTCCATCCCCACCCATTTTGTTCTCATAATATCTCACAATTCAAAGAATATATAAAACTGTAAGTTTGGAATTCCAGCTCTCACACCCCTGGCAATTGTACTTATCTGCATCACTAAGTATTAAAATATTTTCACTTATCCTTATCGCCTTCTCTTATTATACTTGCTGTTCTTTCTGCCTGAAGTTAACGCTTCCATTCTCCTTGTCACCTGGCATTCTCACCTTTCAAGGTCTCATTGAGCTCACTCATGCTGTTGGTCCCTGCCTTCATGTCTTAGGTTGTTAGTTGCTCCATCTGGGCTACTGTAGATATTTGTATATGTGCATTATGGCACGTGCATTGCACTGTTCTGGATTGGCCCATGCCATTCAACAGAGAATTCACAGAGAATAGAAATTGCTCACCTTGTAGCCTTCAAACTTTATATACTATTTTGTGTATTCTAAGTTTTTAGATAAATCTTTGTAAAATTAACAGTTTATTCAAACTTATGTCTAAGGTCTGTTGAATTTAAGTATGAAGATTTTGGTGCTTAAGAGGCCCTTTGACTCTAAAACCGTGTTGGTATCTTTAGTTTTGAAGTGATATTGAATGTTTTATTCTATTGTAAAATGCCTGAAAGTTGTAATTTTAATATTTAAATTATATTGAGCCTTCCCCCCAAAATCAGTTTGTTTTCTGGGAATCAGAAATGAATGAAACCAGAATTAAGAATTGAGCCATTTAGAGATAAGAGATTTTAATCACTGTTCATAGCTCTTTGGATGCTCTTAAAAAACTTTCATAAGCTTTCCAGTTTGCATATCGTATATGAAAATATATTACATTTATTGAAATATGATATATTAAAATGTATTTCTATCTTAATATCTCATATATTTTACAAGTAATTTATAAGTTATGAAGTACCTACCATATAAACACAAAATAATGTTGTTACTGTTATCTCACTGGACAGTTTATTCATATTAAATTATTGAGCAAGAAATTATTTAAGCTATGGATTGTTTATAAGGAGGTATTACCTCCAAGGAACTTATTTTATTACCTGATAAAGTTGTCATATCTATTACCTGGATCCCTAAGCCTGGTAAAAATAGCACCTTCCTAACTGGCTTTCCATATAAGATTATCCTAGAAGATAAGGGCAACGGCTATATGTCAGAAAAAAGTGTTTGTGATAAATAAGTGCATAGTATATCTTCTTCTTGGAGATCTACAATGTGCTTTGGCCAATTAAAGGCTCATAGAATTACTGCAGTAATGAAATCTGTTGCTCCTTATGTAACCCATCATTTCCAATACTTAATACAGCACAGCATGCTGTTTTCCCAGCACATCTATTAATATCCTACAGAACGATGTTCTTTAGAACACCAAATGCTGGCCTAAGTAATTACTTCTTCCAGTTAAATAAATAGTCCATTTTCTCAGACCATTTGTTTCTTACATAATTCTCTCCAGCTAATGAAATCACATTGGATTTTCCCCATTATACTTGTTAGACAGGCACCCTCCAAGTGAAAATTACCTCAACTTTTCCATTCATCTTCCAGACCTCTGTAGAATGTACCCTATTGTATACTTACTTTTTTTTTACTGACAATAGTTTTATGATCTAGAACTGTTTCTTTTGTCTCCATTATTACACTTCCCTGAAATAACTAAGTATTAACATATTTCTAAAAGTATGATAAATTTGTTTGTGTGTGTATGTATATAGACATATACATATTTAGTGGCAGAGCATTTATGACAGCATTTAAAAGCAGAATATACATATGTAATATATGCACATATATGTACATGTGTATATACATTGTGTATGCCTATGTATATACATTAATGTATGTGTATGTATTCTACTTTTAAATGCTCTGCCATATTTAGGCAGTAAATATTTGATAGATGTTAGGAATTACCAGCCTTTTGACAAGTAAACTTGGAAAATAATCTTACTAAACCTGTAATACTTGTTAATCAATAAATGTTTGTGTTACCTATAGGGGCTGTGCTACGTGTGTATGTAGAAACATGATATCTCATTTTTTTATTTCTCTATAGTTGATACACCAAAATCGGCAAGCTATCTTGAACCAATTTGCAGCAAATGCTCCTGTTGGCATCAGTATGAGATCAGGCATGCAGCAACAAATTACACCTCAGGTAGTGTGAGAAAACCAGACATTGTTAGTACTTTTCTAACCCAAGCCATGTTGATTTGAATGTCTTGAAATGGTCTGTGAGCTAATCTTTTAATGAGTTTTATTAGTGTAGCTCTCTTCTAAAATGAATTTATAATGAACTTGTGATACCCCTTACTGATATTTGATCAAAAGCCAAGGGTTCTTTGTTTTGTTTTATTGTTACTGTTGTCATTGCCATTAGATAACAGCTAACTCAGTAGAAAACTCTTATTACTGTACCTAAATAGTATCAGTAATAAGAAGCCTAAAATATGAGACTGGAAATCATATCTGAAACCTGATCCAAAACCAGTCACATTGCAGTTATCTTAACTGTCTTGTGTTCTCTGCTCAGTCTGAGCATCAGCATTTTCTATTTTTTATTTATTTAGCAGTCATTGTATATGAGCCCAGAACCATTGGAACTTTAAACATAAAAAGAACTGGGTAGACTTCTAAGTGTTATCTAGTACTCCTTAACTTCCACACATACTTTAATATCTTTGCTTCAACCATTTTTTTTTTTTTTTTAATATTTGTATTTATTTATTTTTGACAGAGAGAGAGAGAGAACTGAACTGGGGGAGCTCCCAGTTAAGCATATGGTTCCGCACGGGCCGGGGCCGGGATTCGATCCCTGATCCCTGGCGCTGCAAAGTGAGCGCTCAACCCACCAAGCCATCCCGGCTTCCCCTATATATATATATATTTAATATTTATTTATTTACTTATTTATTTTGACAGAGAGAGAAAGAGAGAGAGAGAGAGAGAGATACAGAGAGAGAACTGAACCGGGGGAGCTCCCAGTTCAGCATATGGTTCCGCATGGGCCAGGGCCGGGATTCGATCCTCGGTCCCCGGCGCTGCAAAGTGAGCGCTTAACCCACTGAGCCATCCCGGCTTCCCCCATTTTTTTTTTTTTTTTAAGTGTTTTTCTTAACTAAGTTAACACAAAAACTTTGGAGATAAGGGATTTTAGAGAGGATTCAAACAAAACTCTTCTTCATAAAGTATACCTAAATGGATTTGGGGCAAATGTAAACAGCCAACACTAACCAAAAGGATAAATATTAACCAAAGCTGTTGGTAAGCAGTAGATATTGGCATCTTCATGGATTCAGATTTGGGTTTTTATGTCTTATAAATCTCAGGGGTTAGTTCATGCAAAGGAAATTAGATTATAGGAAACAGACCCTTGTTTTGGAATTCACATAAAGATGATTTCTATCAGAAAGTCATATGTCACAGTTTCTTCTAGATTGGACTGTATCTAGCTGGCAAATTTAATTTTAATGGAGC
This sequence comes from Craseonycteris thonglongyai, assembly GCA_004027555.1. Classification (NCBI taxonomy): domain Eukaryota; kingdom Metazoa; phylum Chordata; class Mammalia; order Chiroptera; family Craseonycteridae; genus Craseonycteris; species Craseonycteris thonglongyai. The sequence continues at coordinate 15,229 of PVKE010000535.1, read as the reverse complement.
CATATGCTTCAATCAGATCCTCATCTGAAATGACATTTTCTGAGGAAGGTTTTATTGATATGCCATATTGCTTTGCAAATTAGCCCAAAAAGTAATTTCAACCTAATTTTACCACTTCTTTCTTCATATTATAGCTATTACAGTGCTTACTCTTAATTCCTAGAGAAATCTTTTACTGCAGTGATATAAAATTGCTGATTCCATTTATTTCTATTTATTATTTTATTTCTAATTATTTTTTAAGCATAGTTTATTTAGCATTGGATCCTGGATTTCTGAATTTTTCTTTTTTAATGATATTGTAGATTTTTTGTTGTAAAGATAATACATACATTGTTCATTATATTAATAGATAATTTGGAAAATACAAAAAAGTATAGATGAGGAAAATTAAAGTAACCTATAATTACATTTTATTCATTTAAATAAAATAGAATAAATTATTTCAGTGAGAAACAAGGGAAACAGTTTCTCCCTATTAGCAACAGTGAATTTTTTGGAAATAGAAAAGAAAAATGTCTCCTAACAACCTAATGTCAGATAAGATAGAAGTCATCAAGCATATTTTCTTTCCCTACTTTATGATTTTCATGTTTAACAGTTTAACATGTTTAACATGACCTCTATTGTAATACTAATCAATATATACTTTCTTTGACTTTTCTCAGTTCTATGTAACTTTTGAGAATTTGCATTTAACCTGCTTTAATAGTCAGATACTGTTTTTGCATTTCTCAACTACCTTTAATCTATAAAGTATACTTAATTCATTTTCTCTCCTGTGATTATTACTTGAGGTTTTTCATGTTTTGTTGCCCCAAGCTACTAGGCTTTATCTTCTTGTAAGCTTTGTGAGATAGGTGATCATTCTAATAATATTAGTAAGTGAGGAATTTTCTCCTTTACAGCCACCCCTGAATGCCCAAATGTTGGCACAGCGCCAGCGGGAGCTGTATAGTCAGCAGCACCGACAGAGGCAGCTAATACAGCAGCAAAGAGCCATGCTCATGAGGCAGCAAAGCTTTGGGAACAACCTCCCTCCCTCATCTGGACTGCCAGTTCAAATGGGGAACCCCCGTCTTCCTCAGGGTGCTCCACAGCAATTCCCCTACCCACCAAACTATGGTACAAATCCAGGAACCCCACCCGCTTCTACCAGCCCATTTTCACAACTGGCAGCAAATCCCGAAGCAAGCTTGGCCAACCGCCACAGCATGGTGAACAGAGGCATGGCAGGAAACATGGGAGGACAGTTCGGCACTGGAATCAATCCTCAGATGCAGCAGAATGTCTTCCAGTATCCAGGATCAGGTATGAGGACCACAGCTGTGGTGCTTTTATAAGTACTACATACAGGTCTCTCTTCACATGCGTTTCATTTTACTGACATTGAATCAATGTGCTAAAGAAGGACACTCACATGGGGTCAGGGGATCAGGCTCCAGACTCGGCTTTTGCCACTAAATGGTTGAATGATTTGAGGCTTATCTCTTTAATAGCTAAGGTTATTAAATTAGAAGATATATCTGTAAGTACTTGTTGGACTCTAAAATTTGTAATAGTCTCTACATAAAGCACATTTTAACTTTCTCTCATGGATCCCTTGAAGAACCTGATGAAGTTCCACTTCAGCCAGTGGGCTTAAGTACATTAACTCAAACCTTGGATACAGTTTGTCATTATGTTGGAGATTTTGTTTTTGATAGTTTACATGAAGATAGTCTTCATATAGTGTCTCAGACTTCTCATTGATTGGTGTCACCACTCTTAGCTGCTTAGGTTGTAAGCTATTCCCTGCAATATTAGTCAATTTTCTGCCTTCCAATCTGTCATTTGCACTGTCTCTTCTATTCTCTTTATCCTAGGTCGTGATATCTTTAACTTTTTTTCTATCACTTTGAGATTCTAATAGGTAGTGGCAGTAAAACACATTCAATTATACTACCATGTTTAATCAAACTTTGATGCAAAATTAATAACAAATTTCTGGAAAAAAATTGAAATTCCTTGATTTTATACGTGAAAGAAAAAGTAAGTTTTAAGGCTACTTAAAAATGAATTTCAACGAGAAGGCTGCTGTTTGACTTGCATGAAATGGTGAAGTTATATAGACAATTTTGACATAGCAATATACTTATCAACTTTGACAACCAAATCAATTTAGACTTCTCATTCTTATGGCAACAAGTGCTAAAATCCTTTGACTGTTAAATTAAGTATCTAGGGAGACTTGTGTCAAAGAGTACCATTATTCTCTAAGACATTTTAATCAGAATTATGCCACATTAGTTCCTTTGTCCTCAAGGCAGTGAAGTCATCTCTGGCTGGTTTATAACTCTGACACTATCTGTGGGCAACAAAAGGGTTTTAAGTCCATATTTTAGTTATAAGGTATCTGAACAGGAGTAACCTTCAGAAGAATTTTATTTCGTACAATTTCTGTATACAAAGAATTTGACAAGGCTTTTTCACTTTATTCTAGTCTGTAATTAGTTTACTCCCTTTAACAATAGACTTCTATAGTTATCTGTTTCCACATCCCTCCTCCAAAATAGCAAATAAATTCTTACCACTCATGATACTGATTGCAGAGCCTTGAATCAAAAGATTTATTTCATTCACTGGGGGGAGCAGGTAATAATGACTAACTACAAGTCAGCCAAGCATTAATAAATTCCCCAAGGATTTTGTTATAAAAATAAAAATAGTACTTCTGTCCATTTTCAGTCATGCTCTTTTAACACCTCTTCTCCAAAGTGAAGAAAGGAGAATTTCCTTTCCTGCTCCCATTCCTTGACAAGGCTACCTGGAAAGACAGTGCTTCAAACCCCAGTTCCGATGAAGTTGACAAGATTTCTTTCAGAGTTGTGGGTATAGTCTTTGGTCTATGGCATGTGAATATATACCACACACTGACTGAAGTAATTAGTGGGTGGGCCTTCCTTCTTGACCTGGCAGTATAACCAGATATGTTACTACCCATGATAGGGGCTTTATCTGGTACCTGGATTTTTATTCCAGTCCAACTTTTGATTGACAAAAAACACTTTTCACAGAAGAAGAACATTTCTTTATTAAAGCCAGCAATCATACTTCAAACAAAACCCAGAGCTGGGTATAGTGGAAAGAGTAGTAATTTCATCCAGTTGCAGACTGAAATGAAATCACAGAGCTTGCAGCTCTTCCATGAACTGCTTTAAAATACTAGGGGGAAGGTTTTAGTTTTTCTGGAGAGCATTTATAGATGAAATGTTTGTAATTTCTTTCACTGCTCTTGAGTTGTAAACTTGTTCCAGTATGATCAGCAGCCTGGTCAGAGGCTTCTAGACCAGACTTTGTGTTGGTATAAATTCAATCTCTCATAAAGTTCTAACCTTTTCAAAACAAGCCTTCTCAAAAAAAAAAAAAAAAAAAAAAGCTACCACATGTTTTGATAAATGAGTTTTATTGGAACACAGGCATGCTCATTAGTTTACATATTATCTATGGCTGTTTTCACACAACACAGTTGAGTAGTTACAGAAACCTTACTGCCTGCAAAACTAAAATTATTTACTATCTGGCCCTTTGAAGAAAATGTTTGTTGATCCCTGTACTAATGGATGACAACCATACCAAAGGATCAATACATTAGGTTCGCTATGACCCTGCAGGGTGGGTTTCTTCCCATCATTTTCATGTATGTTGACTCTCATTCCATTAATTTTACATATTGAATTTTATCTCTTTTAATTGTGATCCTTTAAAAACATTGATCTGTTCCTAATGCATTTTTAACCTTATATATGATGAAACTATTTCTTTCAGAAAAAATGAATATGTGAGGGGAAAAATATATTTATCAAATTCTGAGTATTATTTTGTGAGGTCTAACTGCACAGTAAATAAGAGACTCCCAAGTACATTGACATACTTTTTGATATTTCTTTCTGGCCTTAATTCACATTTTAAGTAGTCATCCTTATCAGCTGACCTAATTTCAGGAGAAGGAGGTGGTTACAGTTCTAGTCCCACTTCATTGTACCTTGAATTCCTTGAACCAGACAATCTAGTTTAACAAGTCTACAATCCCATCTTTGCCTATATTATGTTAATTCTCCCTGCTGGATCATAAATAGCATCATAACCATCTAACACCAGCAACTAAAATTAAGATTCATCTTTCCTTTATTTCTTCAACTCTCTTCCAGACCTCTGTGCTAAGCACTTGAGAAACAAAAATTTAAAATATCACACTTTGCTCATTCAAGGAACTTGTTTAAAAAGAAAGGCAGCTAGGTTACAAGTGGCTATAAGATGATGGTGAGTGCTTAGAATTGGGGTCATATGAGAAGGTCTCCCAGAGGAGATACCTCTGAGAGGAGAAAGGAACAGAAATGAGACACATGAGGGAAGGATATTTTAGTCAGAGGGTTCAAGATGTATAAAGGCCTAAAGCAAACTTGTCCAACCTGTGGCCCATGGACCGCATGTGGCCCAGGATGGCTTTGAATGTGGCCCAACACAAATTCGTTAACTTTCTTAAAACATTGAGGACAAAGTTGGATGCAAGTATAGACATACAGATCCTACAACAGAATGGTTGACTTTTATAGTCAATTTAAAATAGTTAAATCATTAACTATCCTGAATAAAAAGGAACAAACAGTATGCTAAGTGAAAGAAACTAGCAGCAGAACACCTCAGATGATTACATTTATATGTAATTTACCAAAAGGAGCACAATCGGTAGAGACAGAAAGCAAATTAGAAGTTGCCCGAGGATAGAGGTGGGGGTGGGGCTTGACTACAAATGGGTGCAGGGAATATGAAGGTGGTGAAAATGTCTAAACGGGACTGTGGTGATGGTTGTACAGCTCAATCAATTTATTAAAACTCATTAAACTGCAGTTTAGTAGGTGAATTTGATGTTATATAGATTATGTCTCAATAGAGCTTTAAAAAAAAATAAAAAAAAGATGGAAGGAAAGAAGAGCCCACAAAGATGACTCAGGAGTGGCTAACAAAACTTAATTTTTCAGTTCACTCGGGTTCTTATTTTTTTCCCTTTTGATCTTGTTTTTATTACACAAGTAATCTGTCACTTATGTTCATATGTTTTTTACCATTGAAAATTCATGTAAGCAAAGTAGAACAGAAAAAAATAGTATGTAATCCTAGTACCCAGACAACATCTTAGAATGGAAAGCATTCTTCCAAACTTATTTTACATGTTTATTTACCTGTTTATATTGAGTTTCCTTCCTTATTACAAGAGACAGAAATTTTTTTCCTACTCTGTTAGTTAGGATATCTATAAATATATTATGACAAATCCTTACCAGTTTTTTTTTTCTTTTATGGGGTTAATAAATTTATAGTGTACTCACATAAATTAATTTGTGTCAATTTGCAGGAATGGTTCCCCAAGGTGAAGCCAACTTTGCTTCATCTCTGAGCCCTGGAAGCTCCATGGTGCCATTGCCAATCCCTCCTCCTCAGACTTCTCTGCTCCAGCAAACTCCACCTGCTTCTGGGTACCAGTCACCAGACATGAAGGCCTGGCAGCAAGGAGCAATAGGAAACAGCAAGTAAGGGGCAGTTTTTATATACGAGCATCCCTGAAATCCTGCAGCTCGTAAGAATACCCATTTCTTTACAATTTAAATGAGAGATTATTGGATACTGCCACTTGCGAATTCAAAGGTACTGAATTTTATATTATCAACAAGGAAAAGTAATGGTTTGTAAGGCAAATTTGTGTACCGGTATTTATAGTAAACAGAAGTGATCTGGTGGGCCCCAACCTTTTGCTCCCACCCCCAGCATACCAGAAGAATATGACCAACTCCCAGGAGCTTTCCTGGGACAGATGGAGAAATGGGTACTTCTAAAAAAAAAAAGTCTTTCTTTATAACAACACTAAAAAATCTAAAGCAAGAATGGCAATACACAGGTTTCACTCTTCTCAGTATATTTTTAAAGATTTCAAAGCAACAACAAAGGTTTATAAAGCTTCTTGGGTCATTGTGCCTTACCCAGCTCTTGGAATCTGGATGTTCAGTGGCCTCCTTTTTTTACCCATTTTGTGTAGAATGACCTCATGAAAGACATTTTTTTTTCTTCAAATCCTGGATGCTGAACTTTTCACACATCGTTTGAATTTTTTAAGTGTTTTAATTTGGTTGTGTCTCGGTTCTAATGACAAGGAAGCTGTCTGATCTGACAGCATAATAAGTGAGGCAATTAAAATTGAAAACTTAAGACCATGTTTTCTTAAAGTTCACTGAAAGGTAAGAGAGGAAATATTTCTGTTTAGAGAACTATGTAGTTCTCAACGAGGACTGTGTGTAAATTAGGTGGAAATGGAACTGTATGTAACATGCAAGAAGAATTTAGTCTCCTAATGTGTTCTAATCCCAGCTTCCTAAACCCACTTTAGATTTCATGGTTCATCATTATAATTACTCCCTTACCGGCACCCTCAACACCCTTGCCCGGCTCTCCTTTTGCACTTGAGCCTAGCAAAATGCTTCCTAATAAAATCCAACTAAAATTCTTGCTCCACATCTACACTTAGGTATTTAAGTGTGGCTTGAAAAAACAGTCATGCTGACAGGTCTGCTCCCCTTTACAGTTAAATTTGTTCAAAGACACTTCCTTCTCTCCCATTGCTTGTTGAACCAGACTCATCTCATCCGCCACCACCAAAAGTATTCTTATCAAGGTTATTAATGTCTTTTACATTGCAAAATGCAGTGATCATCTCTTGCACTTGACATACTTCAGCATTTATTCTTTCTTGAGGCTTTTTCTTCATTTGGTTTCTGGAACAACTTTCTCTCTTGAGAAATGTGACTCTCCTATTCTCTCACTTTCCTCTGCTAGATCTTCCTCTTCTCTCTGACCTCCATTTGAGGGCTTCAAAGTTCCTCCTGTGACCTCTTCCCCATATCTACACCTTCCTTTAATTATATCATGTAATCTTACTGCTATAAATGCCTGTCTCTGTGCTATAAAATGCCCAAATTTAAATTTCCAGCCCAAACTTCTCTAAATATCATACTGTATATACTACTGCCTAATCAAAATCCCCACTTAGAAGTCTCATCAGCATCTCAAACTTAACATGACTAAAACTAAAGGGATTGATCCCCAAAACATGCTCCTCTCCTGCCTTTCCCTGTTTCCACCTTCATTTTTCAGGTTACTCAGAAGAAAACCTTTTCTCTTTTTCTTATATCCAACATCAAACATCTTAGCAAATCATGTCAGCTTCTTAGCAGCTCTCACGTCTTACCTGGACCACTGCAGTAGCTTCCTGTCTCCCGGCTTCCACCCTTCTCCACTACCATTTAATCTCTCTGTGGTAGCCAGAGTGATGCTTTTAAACACAAGGCAGTGTTTCAGCCCTTCACTAAAAACTTTCTGACTGACTTGACCTACTGCACAGGGCCTATAAAGCTCTACTGAGCCTTGCTCCTGGATACTTCTCTGACCTCATCTGCTATTCTCACCACTCACCCTGCTGCACTGGCTTCTGTTTATTCTTCTGTTCCGCAGGTGTGCTAAGTACATTGCATACTCAGGACCTTTGCATTTTTAAATCCCTCTGCTGGAATGTTCTCTCAATAGCTACATGGTTTGCTCTCATCTTCACTTAAATGTCACCTTGTTAAACATAGATATTGATGGCCACCATAGTAAACTTCCCTGATCATTTCTAAAACACCATTTCTTACCTCCTGGCTCCTCATTTCCCTTCTTTAGTGCTTTATACCTAACATATTGTGTTTTAGTCTGTTTATTCACGGTCTGTCTCTCCAGCTAAAATATAGGCTTCATATGAGCAAGGACTTAATTTTTATTTACTTTTGTATGTCCATCTATTAGAACAGATAAGCACTTAATATACAGGATCCTGTAGAAGTACCACCCTTTCTTTATGAGCACCATGGTGAACTATATCAAATTTTTTATTAAAAAATCATAAGCATATAATTCTGTAATATAACAGTATCACACTGAAGCACTCTATACTACTTAAAATAGGGTGCGACTTCTGCCAGACCTGTACATCTCTTGAACAAATGAGTGCAATGATTTCCTGTTTTTACCTAAGTCATTTCTTGGGTTCAGAAGTGAACTGGAGTTTTTGTTGTATTTTAGCAGTTTCTATGAACTTTGACTTTCTTAAATCATTTGAGAAAGAAATAACTATCACCAACTCTTCAAACATTTACACTTGCTTGTTTCATGTGTAGCATCTGTTTTGTGACCGCTGTCTCTGTTGCTCAGTGCAAAATGTTACAAGGAACAGGGAGGGGAAAAGAGCTCTGCTGTCAAGTAACCAAGAGCCTAGTTGGTGACATGAGGACAGGAGAAGTGCAGAGAAAAGTAAAGCAGAAGACAAAGAATCATTAAGTGGAATGATTGATATAAGATAGTTCAGAGACAGTGTAATGTGATTCTTTTTCATTATCTCTTTCGTGGTAAGAGAAATAAAGGGTTAAACCAAATTTGTCCTGGAACTGGGCAGTGTTTCTGTGTAACTCTAGTCACCTCAGAGAGTCCTGGTGCTTATTAGCATTGTAATGGCTAAGAAGGCCTGTTGTTTAACCCTTTGTTTCTCAGACTTATTTGACCAGAAACTCCTCCCTGCTTGTTAGTACCTGTAATATCAGTGGAACCCACTTTATGCTGAACTGATCATCTTTCCCTTTCCCCTTATGATTCAAGGGCTACCAAATACCTGGTGCTAGTTTAAGGAAACTGTTATAACTGCCATGAGGCTGACCAGGAAAGTAGAGTGGGAGAGGGGTCCTTTGTGCATTGGGTGGGAGGTGACAGTAAACCCCACAGTCCCTTCCAGGACCTGGAAGAGTGATTAATGTCCCAGAAGGGGCTGGTCTTCTTCCCATAATGGAAGAAACTAAAATGGAACTATTGGCAGGAGCAGTTTGAAAGAACTTAAACTAATATATAGTCCCAAATATAAATTTGACAAAAAATTAAAGCCTATGCTTTTTTTTTTCACTAGACATGACATCATTGCAGTCCTTAAAGCTTTTACATGCATTAACTTACATAAGCCCTGAGCCTCCGCAGTAGTGATTTATGTATCATTTGACAAATGAGCATTGTCTAAGGCAGAAATGTTCTCATTAGAAAATGGGCAGTAGAGTAATGGGTTTTTTCCTCACCTTTAGTTGTGGGGACACTGCCTCACAAGCATACATACTGTGCAGACATTAGTGGTCCACAGATACATGTCAGCCATTTAATTGTCTTTGAGCACTTGTGTTTTATATTTGGGGGAAGTTTGCTGCTTTTCTACAGACATGATGAGTAAGCTGTTTCTCAAGACTGTTAATATCAGTGTGATTACCTTAACCTACTGTAAGCTATAAATGTCAGTATATCCTGCTTACCTCCCAAGAACTAGCAAGGAATAGATAAAATACTGACAGCTTATTATTTAATAATTGATAGAAATCATAAAATATTTGGTGTTCTGTACAACTTACAAAAGACACAATTCATATATTTTCCTTTAGATGTGTATATCTGTATCACATAGAATTTTAGAGTTTCACATATAAAGTTTCAAGTTGTATTTACTTGGAATTTATTCCATACTCTTCTACCTACAGATAGAAACTAGTTTAAAATTTGAGATCTTTAGTGTAACAACAGTCCGGAACTTGGCCATGAAGAAGGAAGTCAGCATAACAAATCCTCTTAAAAACATAATTGCCCTTGCATTTTGTCTTCTAAAAAAAACATGAAGCTATCATCAGGCCTGAGAAAATCTTTGAAGTCTTTAAAAACATTAAATTTGCCAAATAGCGGAAGCCGGAGTAGCTCAGCGGGTTAAGCACTCGCTTTGCAGCCCCAGGGACTGAGGATTGAATCCCGGCCCAGGCCTGTGCCGACGCATATGCTGAACTGGGGTGTGTCTCCCATGCGGGAGGCCCCCAGTTTGGTTCTCACCCCTGGGTTCGGCCCCTGGCTCGAGGGGACATGCCTCCCATGTGTGAGGTCCCCAGCCTGGTTCCCACCCGGTGCATCCCCTGCCCACCTGTATGTAACAAAACTATATTGAAAGCTGATGGCATATACGGTAACTATGGAGACTGCTCTGGGCCCTCCCCCTTCTCCCTGTCTCTCTGTCTCTGTCAAAAACAATAAAATAAATCTTTTTTAAAAAATTGCCAAATAAAAATATCTGGTTATATACATCTGGTTTTCTTTTAATTTATAGCATATTGAAAGAAGCCAGAAGGTGGAAACTTTAGAAGTGATAGCAAGTTATAGGATATTGAATAAAGGCAGTCAAATTTTAATGAATGGGGCATTTCACTTTTGGATGTCCCCTCTCATTAGAGAGCTTTCTCTTTCCTTTCAAAAACTTCTCTGCTTAACCTTTAAAAAAAAAGTTTTTTTTAATGTGCACAAGTAGTTAGAACTGCAGCCTTTTGTACCCACCCCTAGAAAATGTGATTCACTAGGGCTGGAGTAAGGCCTGGGAAGGTGAATTTTTAACAAGTCCCAGGGAATTCTCTTGCAGCTAGTCTCTGGGCTACATTCCAGAAAACATTGGTTTAGGTATAGTAAAATCTATTAAAGAGCAAACCTCATCAGTTGACAGTACTGAGTAATAACTAATGCATGTCCATAACTCATTCATCAGATATTTACTGAGTGCCTGTTATACGTCATTTATTACTAGAGACAAGGAAATAATTACAAGATACCAACATTCTCCTCAAGTGTTATGTCTAAGAGGAGATGCAAGCAGTCACAGTATAAAAATGCTACATTTGAATCACTCATTCTTTTGTTACTCATTCATTGAACATTTATTGAGGATTGAAATACAAGAGCTATCTGGAAAGAAACAGCCATACACGTCTCTATTTCTCCTAGTACATGGCTGGATACTTTCCAGACAGCCCTCGTATGTGCCACTTCCTTTAAATACAAGTATTTAAAGATACAAGTATTCTTTGTTTAAGAAGATAATATGATATATTATAATATGTAATACATTTAATCATATAATATGATGTTTAAATGGGTAAATTTTAGTTACCTGGAACATTTACTGATGTGTAAACTTAAGATCTTAAGTACTCCAGTAACTGGAGTTTAACAACTCTGACACTAGCCCAGATAATTGTAACTTAAAATTAGCTCTTTTTAGTTGTTAAAACCCTTGGGCAGAATTGAAAATGCATTTGAATTATATTTAATCCTTATATATTGTAATAAGATAAAGTCTTACATGTAACTTAAGAATGTAAAATACTTTCTTTGGACTTCTATCTAATTAAGAAGCAGAACAGTCACATTATTGCCATGTTCATGATCAGTGGACATAATTGGGATTGTTTTTGAGTTTACAGTGCGTTTGGTCATGCTGTCCAGAACCAGCCCACACCTGCACAGCCAGGAGTATACAACAACATGAGCATCACCGTGTCCATGGCAGGTGGAAACGCAGATGTTCAGAACATGAACCCAGTGATGGGCCAGATGCAGATGAGCTCTTTGCAGATGCCAGGAATGAACTCCGTGTGCCCTGAGCAGGTAAGTGGCACAACTGGCACGCTTGCTACACATGTACCACACCACAGTTTATTACTCTAAGGAAAATCCGGTGTGTGCACAGTAACTCATCAAAAATAACCACACCTCTTCTTTCTCACTGTCTTTTGATAATTACTATCCCTTAAGATATACAATGGAAATTTTGACAGACCTTATAAGGTTTTAGTCTCATGAGATTCTCTAGTGTTTCAGATTTATTATAAAGTGATACATATAGTACATTGACTTGGAACTGACCCTTTATATTCTGAATACATATTCTTTATTTCGCTCTTTCAATTCAACATTTATTCAGTACTTACTATGTACAAAGATAGCTCTGCAGGAGATCATATTAAGCTGGGGAGACACAACATGAACAAAGGATCAGTTGAATGATAGGACAGAACAGCTGTGTAAGAGATGGAACCCCATAGGACCATACATATTTATGTCAGATGAGAGGTAACATGCAGTTAACTACTGAGTATTTTTAAAGGAAAATGGGCCTGATTAGGAAGGACTTCATGACAAATTTACGTAAGGAAAGAGAATAGAAAAGAACATTCAAGACTGGTTATCACAGCATGACCTAGGGAGGAATAGAAGCTGAAAAGTCTTAATGTTAAAGGGATGTTTATATTACATTTAGAGCAGAATTTATGTATTAAGCTTTTTAGTGGTGTTGCTAGCCATCTAAATGTTTAGAGTTATTCTGGAGCCTCCTGAAGATTTTTTTTTTCTTTTAATATATTTTTATTTATTTTTACTTTCGACAGAGAGAGAGAGATACAGAGACAGAGACAGAGAGAGAACTGAACTGGGGGAGCTCCCAGTTCAGCATATGGTTCCGCACGGGCCGGGGCCGGGATTCGATCCCTGGTCCCTGGCGCTGCAAAGTGAGCACTTAACCCACTGAGCCATCCCGGCTTCCCCTCCTGAAGATTTTTAAGAAGAGAATGACTAAATTCAAATTGATGTTTAGGAAGATCATTGGAGTACTCCCTGTAGTTACTCTTCTCATGATCAGCAACCACAAAGTAGACTATGGTGACTTATCTATGACCACATAGCCATAATTTACAGCAAGTCTTAAAATCATATAAACTTACTTTTTCTATAAAATTTCTTTCTGGTATTAATTTTTTTATCCCTGTTCTACCAGTATTAATATAATAAGTATAAAGAGGTTGGCAAGGAAAAAGCCCAGTGATCTATATCTTATAGCAAAATAAAAGAACAAAATATGATTGTATCTTGTCCTTGTTGTTCTTATTCAATTATTGGAATTATTCACTATCACCAGTAGATTAAAACAAAATAATGAAAAATATAATGAATTAGGTAAAAGAATACTGCATTTAAAGTATATTTCTTAAATACTAGGGCTTGCGACATTCTCTGCCTTTTCATTGGAGTGGTTAGCCCATATCATATAAATTTAGTGTGATCATGGATGGGGTTGGATTTAAATTCTCACTTTTTTCTTTTTGTCTCATTTCTTGTTTTGTTTTGTTTTTGTTTAAGTAAATATGTAAATTTATTTTATTTTTTTGTTGGCTTATTAGCTACATCTAACTCTGGTTTGTGAGTTTAGTGGTTGCTTTAGAGTTTCTAATATACATCTTTACCTTATCGTTTTGGGCTTCAAGTGATACTGCATCACCTTATATGTAATATAAGAGCTTATAGGTTATTTCCATTTCTCCCCTCCTGTGCTATTGTTGTCATTCATATTATGTCTTCATATCTCACAATATATTGTTAGTACTTTACAGTCAATTATATTTTCTAAAATTTTAAATGAGAAGTCTTTTATATTTACCTGTGTCATTGTTTTCAGTGTGGTGCTCTTCATTCCTTTGTTTAGATCCAAATTTCCACCTGGGATCATTTCCCTTCTGCCTAAACGTCTTCATTTACCAGTTTTATAGTGTAGGTCTGCAGATGATTAATTCTTTCAGCTTTTGTATGTGTGAAAACGTTTTTGCTTCACCTTCATCATTTTTTTTTTGAGGGTTGTCTTTTTATTTATTTTTTATATTTTTTTGTTAAATTTATTAGGGTTACATTGGTTAGTAAAAATTAGATAGGTTCCAGGTATACAACTCTTTCCATCACCATATATTTAGCTCTCCCTCTATTGTTAAATTTATTGGGGATACATTGGTTGGTAACAATTACATAGGTTCCAGGTGTACAATTCTACATTACATTGTCAATGCATTGCATTGTGTGCTCACCACCCACAGTCTATTCTCTTTCCATCACCATATGTTTGATGCCCCGTTCCTACACCCCCACCCCTGTCATTCTTTGAAAGTTCTTTTTGAAGTTTAGATCAGCAGTTTGAGCTTTCAATACTCTCAAGATGTTGCTGCACTGCATTTTTGTTGAGATATCAGCCGTCATTTAATCTTTGTTCCTCTGTACATGATCGATTTTTTTCCCTCTCTGGCTGCTTTTAAGATAATTCTCTTTGGGGATGCTGGGATGGCTCAGCGTGTTTAGTGCTTCCATTGCAGCCCTGGGGTCCAAGGATTGAGTCCCGGTCCCAGCCCTGGCCCCTGTGGTCCCATATGCTGAACTGAGGTGAGCTTCTCACCCGTTTGGTACCCACCAGAGTGAGCTTCCAATGCAGGAGGCCCCCTGCCTGGTTCCCGCCTGGCATGGCCTCGCGCCCACCTATGGAATGAAACTATGTTGAAAAAACTGATGATGTGCAACTATGAAGACTGCTCTGGGCCCTCCCCGGTCTCTGTCTCTCTGTCTCTGTCTCTCTCTCTTTCTGTGTCAAAAACAATAAAATAAATCTTTAAAAAAATTAAAAAGATTATTGTCTTTATCATTGGTTTTATGCAGTTTGATTATGATATGGCTCACTGTGATTTTCTTCATGGTTCTTGTGTGTGGGCTTCAGTGAGCTTCTTGACTTATAGATGTATAATTTTTGTCAAATTTGGATAAATACTGACCATTATTTCTTAAACTGTTTTTTTCTATCACCACCCCTTTCCTCTCCTTCAGACTCCAATTACACATATAGTATGTCACTTGAAATCATCCCACAGCTCACTGATTCTCTGTGTTTGTGCATTTTTTCAGAGGGGAGATGTCAACCATTTTTTCTGTTTCATTTTGAATAGCTTCTATTGCTATAGCCTCACATTCACTGATCTTTTCTTTTGTAATGTATGATCTATAAATTTTATCCAGTATATTTTTCATTTCAGACATTGCTATTTTCATCTTTAGAAGTTCAGTTTGGACCTTTTTGTATTATCCATATCTCTAACATGTTCAGTCTTTCATCTGTCTTCTTGAATATAATGGAATATAGTTACTATAACTATCTTGCTGTTATTACCTATCAGTTCTATCATCTGCATCATTTTGGATTTTTCAATTAATTGACTTTCATTTTCATTATGGTTCATACTTTTCTGCTACTTTGCATGTCTGATAGTTTTTTATTGAATGCCAGATATGTAAATTATACCTTGTTGATGTCCTATAAATATTCTTGATCTTTGTTTTGGGACATGGTAAGTTACTTGAAAACAGTTTGACCCTTTCAGGTCTTGGTTTTTGTTTAGTGAGACCAGAGCAGTATTTAGTATAGGGCTCATTTTACCCTATTACTGAGACAAAACTTTTG